>PITA01002313.1:87500-165114 GCA_004023965.1 Spilogale gracilis
AAGCAAGCCCACAGACGTGAAGTACAAAACGTAAGGTCAGAAAATAGTTACCAGCTTTTGAGTCAATAAGATAAAAGGGATAATGAATTATACTGTAAACACCTAAAACCCAGCACATCTTTTTATGTTGTTAAATCCATCTTCTCAATTCACGAATGTTATTTGAACAATTCATCATTTATAGCGCGCCAGCTACGGCTCCCGCGCCGCGTGTTCCAACAGGCGGGCGGCGGCACGGCCAGGAGCCCCTCGTCTGTGATGCCCCCACCATGACCAAGAGTAAACCCAGAAGACTTGACGCAAGTCAAACAGGGCAGAAAGGGACTGGTTGGGCCCTTCTAGACTAAATAATCTGCCAGGCACTGGAGAGAGACTAAACCAATACATGAATGTCTCCTAAAGAAATGAATGTCACATTATATTATAACCAATTTATAAACATGAAATATGCATGTTTAATTTGCACTTAAAAGTTTAATTTAATGTAGAAGACATTACTTGTTCTCTTCTTTGTTCACCCTGGCTAACCCATGAATGATTAAAGAGAAGTTTGAGGACTCCTGTTTCCATTTTTTTTTTCCCGAAGACCATCCCCACAGTTTCCCAAAGCCTGCTTCCCATTGAATTCTGAGCAATGACTGGCTACTTTAGCAATTAAAATCCAGGGGCAAAGACACAGCAGCTTCGTTGGGCTGAGAGACTCCGCCATTCATCATCTCGGCTGCCATAAAATAGCACTAGATGGAATCTTTGATTTTAGCTTTAGAAGAACATAAATCAAAATCTAAAGCGCGGCTGTCAGAGGCATCACCAGGATTATCCATTGGAGAGGGCTGGAGTGCAGGGCATCTGCGAGCATTGTTCCCACTGAACTCACCTCCTGATGCATGGAGAAAACTCCTAGCCAAGCACTTGCTGTTGTATAAGTACTTTATCCTAAGTGACCCATAAAAAGACTCTCAAATATGAGGTTTATAACTATAGTCACAGTAATTGTATGCTTGATATGTCTGAATACAAAATAAATGGGTCGGCCCCACTGGGACCCTCCCCGTCCAGGCCCCTGCCCCCTTCACCCAGCCAACACTCTTACCCATGTGCCTTCCACGTCCAGGGAAAGGGTGTGGGATCAGAGAGGGGTCTGAGCAGGTGTGCTATCCCGCTCCCCATTATTGAGATGACTAGAATGTGAGGGGCAGTGACCATGACACAAGACACACAGCCAGACGGCCCATCCCTAGGAGAGGCGGAAGTCAGTGTGGCACTTATCAACCTAAATCCATCATCTACATTCAACGAAAGGCCAAATGAGTGTTGGTACACCCTGCACTAGTGAACAAGTTGGAGAGAAGTCCAAGATGACCCAGGTGAGAGGTCCAGAGAAAGATCCCCCACTGAAATCTCATGGTGAGGGAAGAATGGCCTGTGGACCAGCAAGCTTCCACCCAGCTTTCCAAAAATCATGTCACTGCTAGTATCCCAGTTGCCTCCTTTGCTGAAAACGTGATGGTGTGCCCTCTCTATCCACCCTACTACCCCAGCCAGTGGGTGCTCACAATGAAAATGGTTTGCTCTTATGAGTCAGAAGGAAGCAGGCCAACCTTTCTTCTTTTTTTCTTTCCCATCTGTTGTTGTTGAGGCTTTTAGGCCAATGGCCCAGAACACCACCTGACCCTGAAGTGACCAATAGCAAAGATAAAGCAGCCATTCCCTGTGGCCGAGAGCTTGATGAGTGGGCTATAAAACCAAAAACAAACAAAAACATTACCCCAACTCAAAGAACCTCAGTGTCTCCAAGTTCACTTTTACCAGTTCCCATGGCCAGGCCTGGTCTCTAACCGTGACCATGATGTTGCAGGTGCCAGGTGCCAAAGTCTGCTCTCAGACAAACTGGGGTAGCAGAAGACGAACAGCACACCATGTTTTAAAGGCATCTTGACCGCTCACTTGGAGTGGAAGACAGAGGTGTCCTAATGAGACAACGTTTCCTGCTTAAATTGGACAGTGTGCCTGTCTACCGGGGTGTCATGTATGAAATCGATATGGAGCACTGACCAGGTCGGGACACCAGGTTTTATCCAGATAGTCTCTATCCTTTCCACAGCAGTCAGGCCGTAGTCATGTGGCACGACTTCTAGACCCAATTCAAAGCCTTTGAATGCATAATACCATCCTCAGGAAGCTTTGCAAAATGCCCACACCTAAGCCAGTCACCGAAATTTCTGGTGTGATCAGCTTGGGGTGGAAACGAATGGAGGAATCCTTATCAAGTTCCTGGTGATTGGTGGCGCCTGGGTGGCTCAGTCATTAAATGTCTGCCTTCAGCTCAGGTCATGATCCCAGAGTCCTGGGTTCAAGCCCCGCATCGGGCTCCCTGCTCGGCGGGAAGCCTGCTTCTCCCTCTCTCACTCCCCTGCTTGTGTTCCCTCTCTAGCTGTGTTTCTCTCTGTCAAATAAATAAATAAAATCTCTAAAAAAAAAAAGTTCCTGGTGATTTGTACACACAGGCAGGGTTGAGAATGGCTGTCCTGGACCGGGGAGTCTCACACATTTTGGTCCCAAGACTCTTAAGGATGTCAATATTCTGAAGTTTATTGAAGACCCTACGTGCTTTTGTTTAGGTGGACCATTAAAAATCAAAACTAAGAAAATTTTCATATAGTCACTTAATAATCTATTTAAAAAGAACAGTAAGCCTATTATATACAAACATATCTAGAATGTTTTCATGAGAAAAATAACAATATGTTCAAAAAATTAGTGACAAGAGTGGCGTCATTGTACATTTTTGCAAGCATCTTTTGTGATTGGCTTAATAAAAGACAGCTGGATTCCCACGTCTGCTTCCCTAGACAGTCTGTTGCAATATGTTGTTTTTGTTCAAATCTACGAAGAAAATCTGATCTCGCACAGCTCTGTGGTGGGAAAAGGGAGGTGTGTGTTCACAGCCCTTTCAGATAATTGTGGATAATCTTCTTTGATACTACACCAAAACGCAGTAACTGGTAGTTTCTTAAAGGTTAGTTGCAATGTGGAATCTGAAAATATGTGAACTTTCTGTAGTGTGTTACACTCAGACCCACGGAGTTATCTTATTTGACTGAACTGCTGGCCCTTGCACGATTTTGTAACAAGAAGCATCGGTCACTTAAAACCTATCAGTTCAGTGCTATCTGCCGATCTTCCAATGTTGACACGATTTATCAGACATTATTAAAAAAAATCACAGTGATTAAGTATCGCTTTAAGTATTGGAAAGCTGTCAAGCTCATGGTGGCTGATACAAGTTTTTCAAAATTCTTGAAAGCTTGAATTTTCATCACTGGCAACAAATACTGTCAGTTATTTTCCTGGAAGTGACAGGATTCATTTGTTCCTTTTCCAGAAAATGTCTGCCAAATAGTCAAGTTTGAATAACCATAGTTTGTCTATCGGTTGTTCTTTCAAGTAAAAATGGCGCTCTGTGAAGAAAGTGGCTAGTCCGGCTCACAAGCCATGAGACGGAACAGGTGCCTTTCCTGGGAGGCTTGAGCGTGGGGCAGGTTTAAGCACATACTCTATGCGTTCTATGTTATCACACAGAATGTTTAAGAGGGCTGTGTGCGAAGGCTGAGATTTAATAAAATTAATAACTTTCGGGACTTCAACAAGTATATTCTTTATCTTTTCCAAGTTCAGAATCTTTTTATATTACATTTAATAATGCACAACATTAGCATTTATGTATGTATGTAGACATTTATTTTTCACTATGGCAGAATACACATAATGTCAAATTTACCATCTTCCCCATTTTTATGTGTATAGCTCCATGGCGTTAAGGAGGTCCACCCTGTGTCACCAGTGTCCCCACAATCCATCTCCAGGACTCTCTTCAACTTGCAAAAATGGAACTCGGCATCCACTGGACATGAACTCCCCATTTCCTCCCTCCCCTGATACCCTGGCAACCACCACCCTACCTCCCGTTGACTAATTTGACATTTCACACAATATAATGTCTTCAGGTTCATCTGGGTCGTAGCACGTGCCAGAATTCCCTTCCTCGTGAGGGCTGGACAACATTGTACTGAGTGCACCTACCACGCGAGCTGCCGTCTTCAGGGGCAGTGGCTTTCCCTCTCTTTGGACACATGTGCCAGTGAGGAACAGAGTTCCCGCCTGTCTGCCTGGCTGGGGGCCACTCCCTCAGCTCATGCTAAGGCCTCAGCACTTTTCCTGACCATGGGTGCAAAATGAAAAGGCAAATGATGTCTCTGTATTATTAGGAGTATAATTTTGGCCTCCAGATCCCCGAGAGAGTCTCGGCAAATGTATAGCTTGGGATCTATGCTGCAATTTCCATCTGTGTTTACTGATTTTAAACATGAGGACTGTAGACTTTTGGGATAATACAGGAGAGAGTCTTCATGAAGAGGAGAGCAAAAGGAGAAAGGAAAAGGGCTTCAAGTAGTCCAGTAGCCTGGAGGAAACCATCATCAGCATTTATCCTGGTGTCCTTTCTTCTACCATTTTCTTCTAAAGGCCATGTTCCTCAACGGCTCTGCCGTTTGAATGCTAGAAAGCAGGGCGTGGGCTAAAGATACTTGGCTGGACAGATATTTTTATTCTGTCTATAAGCTCTGTAAGAACAGGAGACAGCTAAATTCGGGGCTAAGCCAGCATTTGGAAATGCAAATTTAATTAATTCTGTAGAAATATTTAGAGAATATTTGTCTTTCCATTGTTTGTTCCCTGCTCTCTTGGTAAGGGGAGGGTGAGAACCCTAATTCCTTATCTTTGAAGGCCTTATTTTTAAAAGGTGGGTAACGCTGGTCTCCCACTGGCTGGGGGGACAATTCTGGGTGCAGCCTTGGCTTAGTGCCTGACAAGGGGCCAGCAGGGATTGGGAGCAACCACACCCCGTGTTAGCTGTCGTTTAATAAATACTAATGTAAATAACAACCATAGAATAATACTTCTTACTATGCACCCATCTATCACATCCATCCAGGGGCATAAGGGGCTGACACAGGCACCCCCGCTCTGATGGGGAAACGGGGGTTCACAAATCCCAAGTGACATCCCACAGCTGCAGGCTGCAGACAGGAGTCCAGAGTGGCCAACTCTACCACGAAGGCACGTGGAAGGAGCCCCTGCCTATCGCATTCTCCAGCGCTGTCACACCTCCACCATCCCATTAATATTTCTCCATTAAAATGACTCATTTTTTTAAAAAGGAAACTTAAATGACCACCCTCAAAGTAAATTCAACATTACTTGCCATGGAGAGATCAAGTTTGGAAAGATAACCAAATTACAGACACAGCTATTGAAATAAAGGGTGTCTTTCTCAAGGTCACTTACAATCTCCTTCGGATGGCCCCCAGAGCACGCGCACCCTCTCCAGGCTCCTGCTTCTGGGGAGACCACGGAAGCTCCAAGGAGCTTGTGGGACGAGGCTGGAAACATCTGGGTCTGGAGCGACAACTGAGAGCTTTCACAAACCGGATACACAACTTGGGATGTGACATCATCTGTGTTCCCAAAATCTAAATCCTACTCAGGCCAAGCCTTTAAGACACACGCAAATATTTATAGGTGACCTCTCAGGGCACAGCAGGGGTCTGTGTCAGAGCAAGAAGGCACAGAGAAATGCAGTTAACTATTCCGCAGAACGCAGAGCTGGAATGGAGAGGTCAGCACGAGGATGTAGCTCAGAGGCCAAGAGGAGGCTCTTGGTCCATCTGGGCAATGGGCTTCTGAGCACTCATCGGGAGCGGTGGCCCTCAAGGAGGGGCTTCAGAGCTGTGTCTGCGGGTGCTCTGTGCCCTGAGCCTTTGCCGGACTATGATAATACTTCCTTCACAAGGGCCTGAGATCTATCAGGAAGCCCCCCTCCCACCACATACACCTGGTCCGCATAAGCTCAAGTCACTGAATTTAGCAAAAGAGGCTGTGCTGCCCTATAGCTGTGAGGGCAGCCCACGGTTCCCTGGCCTTGCAAATAAGGAGCAGGAGCTCATTTCTTTGGGGAGCTCAATTTAGGTGGGGCAAGAGGACCGGTTTTGAAGGGAAGAAGACAAGCAAGTGATGAAAGGATCATCAACCTGGGTTCGCCACCACACCTGCTCCCAACAGGCTTACAAAGGAGCGCTTGATTTTCACAAAACAGTAAGCAGATGTTGTCCTCTTAATAAAGCACCAATCTTTAAAACCCATCATTCCAGCCAAATGCTGTGGCCTTCCCTAATAAACATGGAAGGCTGTGTAGCCAGCTGGATTAATTAATACCCACAGGTTCCTGACCTTTTCCTGGCCACGTGGACAATCAGTACCCCCAAGATAGATGACCTGCTCGCATACCTTCTTCCATGATGTATGTGTGTCCTTCTCATGCACAAAACAAGGGACAAGGATCCCGTCCCTGGCCTGGACCACTTTCCATTCCTGAATACAATGAGCATAAAAATGAAAATACACTTCCCTTCCTTGGCCTTCCCCCACTGCACCACCAGACCTTTAGAAGGAAATCAGCATTTGCGCCAACAACCGAGGAAATCGTGCTGTCTTCTGTTGAAAAAGTGATGCTTCATTTTCTTTTTTTTGAGCTAAGCTCCTACCCCCCTCCACCCAGGAAATAGCAACCACAGTCTCTTTCTCCTACTTGCTGGAGAAAATCCAGGGTCTTGGCAAGAGAGTTGGCAAGTCTGTGCCTCTGTGTTCACGTCAGGAGTAGGCACTGCCTCCAAATGGGATTCTGGAGAGGGCTTTGTTAGTGGGCAAGCAGGAGAATCCTCAGTCTAGGAAAGAGAAACCCATGACCTCTGTGGTTTCCACATACCCTACTCCACCCTCAGAGTTGTTCCCACAGATACTAGGCATTTACCAAGAGCAGGCCTAGCCCTATTGTGTTCTAATTCATACTCACATGTGAATGGCCATCCCCAGCAAAATGGAGAGTAGGACAGGGAGGGCATATGAATGGAAGGAGGCATCTCACTTTACTATATTAGATCACCCTATGTTTCAATATCACAGCCTGAGGCCACCAAAAGGAAAAAAAATCATTTATACCATTGAGAAACATAATAGGAGCTGAACCTTGAAAATACATGAAACTAGCTACAGGAACAATAAAAACACGCATGCTAGAACAGTTTGACTTGGGGCAGCATAAACATTGCAATTGTCTGTAGTCAAGGAAGAAAATAAAAGTAGGAAAACATATGAGCCTCACCTTGTGGGCAATCCTCCCTACCGACGGGTCCACACAGGGGAGTGTGCAAAGTGCAGCTGTGAGAGCGTGGGCTCGGATCCCGATTATATCACCCTCCCCCACCCAGCTACTTGGTCCTGATCAACTGACTTCAGCTCTTCTGCTTTAGTTTTCTCTTCCATAAAGTGGGTATCATAATAACATGTACTTCATAGGCTGTTGTGAGGATTCTAGGAGCTAAGACTTAGACAGAACATTGCCTGGCCTCCTATGGCAGGTTGAATGACCTCAAGCCACTCACATCAGCAGCCTACACCTCAGAAATTCTTTATAAATGAGAACCCAAGCTTTCGAAAGAAACATCCGTCTTCGTGGGGCAGGAAGCATTGAGCGTTCTGCTCCCAACTACCACCTCCCCTGTCCAGCAACCCTCTCCTCTTCCACCTGTGCACCAGTGGGTGGTACTCCCTTCACTAGGTGGAGGCAGGTGAAGGAATAATGTTTTGGGAATGGAGAGGGTCAGGCTTATCCCCTGCCCCACTTGCTTCCCATCTGAGAGCCCAGACAAGTCACCGGACACTGAGTGGAGCTTCTTCCCTGCTCTGCTACCTGTAAGGAGGTAACAGGTGTATATAAACACATGGTTCTGGAAAGTTGACCCTCTAAAATTTATGGCTCCAGAGTCATAATCAGGACCCCTGGACTGAGAATAACACGTGTGTATGGTTTAGAAATAAAGTCTTCCCAGGTGATTGTAATCATCTCCCTAGCTCAGGACACCTGGTCTGGGACACCAGGACCCAGAGGAATGGCTGCGATGACCATGAGGACAACCACTTCTGGAGCACTCTGCCTGCCTGTGTCAGCCCACCCACCCCAACCCCCAACACACAGAGGTAGAGTCTCCCCTGTCCACCACCACACAGGCTCCCAGACATCAACAGGGAGACTTCCAAGAGGCAAGTCGTCTGCCCTGGGCACAGACAACCACACAGAATAATACCATCATGTTCAACGGGCCCCAGAAGAAGGCCATGCTTCTTGCCATCATCCAGGCTTCTTTTGCTCTGACTGCCAGGAAGCTCAAAAAATAAAAAGTTAAACTAGAGCCATTTTAACTAGAGAAACCTAATGCACAGGTTATATTTGTTTATTTCTTCTACATGTGAACACTATTTTTTTTTCTACTTCAAAAGCATTATTAAAATACTCTATGTGTCAAAAGCTGATTGGCAGAGTTTTCTGGCAAGAGAGAGAAGATCCCAGAGCTGGGTTCTGAAAAGCAAGGTTTTAGAGCACAACCCTAAAATATACCAAAATTCAGTCCAGAAGCTTCAGGGGACTGATGTTTTAGTGAATACCTCCTAAATCCCCTCAACTAGAGGAACAGCAGTGATAAACGAGCAGGGGCACATGAATCAGGAGTCAGAACCTCCAGGTTCTAGACACGGTGGACCACATGGCAGCATTGTTGTCTTCCAGTACCTCAATTATCTGACCTCGGAAATGGGATCTGGTGGGAATAACAAGACCAACTCCCTCTGGGTGTCTGATTCTATGGGATTGCCACCGTGGTCCCATGGACTAGAGGGCACCACCGAGCTTGGAACACAACAGGGTTCTCAGATTCCATGCCCTACTTTCGTAAGAATTTTGTCTTCGTCCCACTGGCGTTTGCACCTTAGTCAGCACCAGATCTAAATGCTCCAAAGAATAAACAATTAGAGATGCCAGATGTTTGCTCCCTTGGCTCTCACATGATGGAGTCAATGGGCTTCCTTGAAAGATGCACAGACAAGTCTCAAAACAAAGAAGGCGCCAGCAGAGGTCCACGGTGCTCATTTCCTACCACATGGAACAGGTCTCTGCCCAGATTATAAGTTAAATAGTTGTGTGATTGTTTGGTTACTATCCCCTTGTGAGATGAGCAAAACTGGGGCTGAGTCCGGGATGTGGAAGGCAGAAACATGGTAGGTGTTCTAGGAATCCTGAGAACATGAAACAGTGAGTAAGTAGTGTTAGTCCCAATGGCCCCTTGCAGGTTCTGCTCAAATCTTGTGCTCCCCACTCTCTTCTGCTCCTCCTGGTACTCATTTTCTCTCTCCCTAGTCCCTCTCTCTCTGTCTCTCTCTCTCTCTGTCTCTCTCTCTCTCTCTCTCTCTCTCTCTCTCACACACACACACACACACACACACACACACACACACACACACACACTGGCCAAGGGAACCCCAGCAGCAGCCTCAGACCACGTGTTTCTCTAAGGAATCCTGTGCCTCCTATCCCCCAGATGTCCTGGCAGCAAGAACTGCTGGCAAGTGTCTCAGAATAGCGAGGGAAGGAGCCCTAGCAGACAATGCCCCAAGCCCTTGCACAAGATCTCTGATCATGTGGCCATGATACTTTCTGGGTATCTCTGCAACCCTGGGGCACTTCTCATCCTCCCCATACACACAGGAAGGAGCCCCAGCGGTTCCAACTTCCTGCTTCCTAGAGGCAAGGTTTGCACCTCATATGCGCATGTCTACAGCTCTAGACTTCACATCCAGTTGATAATGTCTCTACAAGCTCAGGAAAGGAAACACAAGGCTGAGGCTCATGTTCATGGGAGGGGAATCTGGGGGCTTTGGGTTGGAGCTCCTGCCTCACCTTCATCACCTGACATCTGCTCCAGTAGCTGTTTGTGCAGCTGTGGCTTCTGCTCCCTCCTGCAAGGGGAACACTCAGCCCTGGGAAGGGGCCAGCCCACTTCCGGACACTCTGGCACTGGAAGCGACCTCCCCCACAGTGGGCAGACCTTCTCTGCCTCCTCTTCCCATTGCAATTGCCTGTTGCGCCCTGTCTTCAGGAACCCCTCTTGCCCCTCTCGGCACCACTGTGATTGGGTGCTCCACTGTGGGACGGCCAAGTTTATATGCTGTCAAGCACTTTATGTCTCCCATAACTCTGCCTCCCAAGCCCTCCTGTGCATGTGTTTAAGTTTTACAATCAAGAAGACGAATGAGGAGAGTGACAGCGCAGACACCCTGGAGGGGTGGGCTCCGGCCCTGCCTCGGCAGAACCTGGGCATGAATTCTTCAGTGACCTGAGGTTGTATTTTATGCATAACACCCCAGTGGTTTTTAAATCTCCTTAAACTTTTGATGACTGAGATAAAGGAGAAGGAGGAGGCTGTGTAAATATGGAGCCACTATTGGGGCACAGCTGCCAGGACCTCTGTGAGGTGGGAGTCAATGCGGCTCTATCCTGAACCTTGGGTTTTGTTCCCTGCTCTCTTGCCCTGCACACCCACCCGACGCACCCTTCCACCTTCCACCCGATGGGCGAGAACAGTGGGTGCACCCAACTCTCCCACACTGTTGTCTTTCCAGAACACACCCTTTGATGACAGCAATGACAATGATGATGCTGACAAAGAGAAGAAAGGACAAACAGAAAGAAAACATTAAAGGACCATAGATGCATCTTTTAAAACATGCTTGTTTTTATTGATCATTACTCACAGTCTAATAAAAGCAACACCTTTGCTATGCAAATGCAGCTCTAAGACAAGTCCCCTAGAAGCCACGTCCACCTGGATAGGCTGCTCAAGGCCCGTCCCTCGAGGCAATTCTACAGCCCTTACACCACTGCAATTGTCCCAAACTGCAACTCTGCGCACATCTCTCTTCTGCTTCAAACAATATTTCCCCCATCACCCACTGGCTCAGCTCTATCACATGGTCCCTGCCTACCTGCCCACCACCTTCTAATAAAGCAACAGTGGTGGAAACAGTAATGGTGGCTAAGACTCAGTGACTGATTGCTTTCTGTTGCAAACTATGTTCGGTATTTAACAGAGATTATCCCATTTTCTCCCCATCAGCCCATGAGGCAGGTACCTTTATTACTCTCAATCACAGAGGCACAGGGAGGAGGAAGCTTCCTCAAGTCACACCACTGCTCAGTCCTGTCCTCCAGTAACCCCCCCTTCAGGTTTCCCTAGAAGCAGGGCTGAACACCCCACCAAATATGCTACACACATCATTCCAGCCATGACTCCTGTCACAGGAGATAAGTTGTAGTTTGGCGTTAGCAGTCCATCTCCTCCAAAGAATCACCTTGACACAGGTACACCATCTGACTTGTTCTATCCCCAAGACCCCAGCATGGCAGTGGAAGGCAGCTAGTGAGAGCTTCTGGAGGGACCCATCTTGGACATAAGCCACCAGGACTTCATTAGCTTAGATGGTCTCTCAGATGTCTTTCCGGCCCCTTTGAGCTGCTGGGTTGGACACTGTAATCAGGCAGGAGGGTCCCTTCCCTTCCCCGCTTCCCCTCTTCATGAGCTCTTATTTGATATGATCAGAATGCTTCTGCCACAAGACATCACTACGAGAACAAGTTGTATCCACTGGATTCCACTCAAATTTCTTTGATCCAGAAATAAATTTTAAAATTGAGTCTGAAAAGGATACAGTCCCAGTTGGACCCACAGGTTTAATTCTTGTGCCAGGTGATAGGCATTTTACTCTAAAATAAGGAATGGAGGCAGGAGGGGCAAAAGTGAGCTTTGCTAGAGGACCTAGAACTCTGCTAAGACAGCAGAAGGAACCAGAACTGAAGTTGGACTGATAATAATCAATAGCATCCAACCTAATTCAATTCATTTGCCTTGTATTGAATATGATCTTAACATACTAGGAGACATCAGCTTCTATTAGAGCCTAGGAAATCATCTTTGAAAAGAGGCAAAATGGTATCAAATGCATAATTTGAAAAACATTGTTTTCAACATCTTTCCACTTCATTTAGAATTTTGAGGAATTGAGGCTCTATCTTGTAGCTATCAAACTGAATTAATCACCTTGAGACCCGGGAGATGATAACTAGAACTCTAATTTCAGGATGCTTTTATTCTTGGAAGATGGCCTTTTAAGTTGGAATGTGGGAATTAGTATAAAATCCCTCTTACTACTCAGAAACTATCAACTCCTAGTCTTCAATGGGCTAGGCCTATATTGGTGAACATAGTAGTCAAATACATGTGGTCACTGAATTCTTGTAATGGGGCTGATCTGAACTGAGATGCCAAGTACACATGGATTTCAAGACCTAGTTCAAAAAAGAATCTCAATAATTTATATATTGACTATATTTGAAATGACAGAATGTTTATATATATGACAATAAATAAAATGTATGATTAAAGTTCATTTCTCTTGCTTTGTTGTTTTTATTTGTACATGGAAGTTCCTAGAAAAATTTAAAATTACGTGTGGCTCACATTGTATTTCTATTAACTAATGCTGATCTGTACAATGAAATATTATAGAACAATTGAATAATGACTTCCCAAAGTCTTTAAATGACCTGGGAAAATATATGGGATGTCACTTTAAGTGGGAAAAAAAGCAATAAAAAGTGCATATAGAAGATAATTAAAACTGTGTAAAATGTACATGCACTCTTACATATGTAGACAGAAAGCAGATAGAAAGGAAAATCTGCTAGAATAGTCATCTCAGAAAGGGAGGATTAGAGTGTTGGTAGTCTTCTTCACACATTTCTAAATTTTCCTCAAAAAGCTTTTTTATGTTTATTATCATCCAATAATAAATGTTAGTAAAAAGGAAATTATCCCCCGTAATCATTAGCATTGTTGTATGTAGCTAGGCATCTTGACTGGAATTTGCTAAAGTAAATAATTTACAAGCACATTTAGTCTTTATTTAGCCATCAGTGACTCTCATCATGAAATATACCATTTCCAAAGAAGAACTCATTCTCGTAAGAGTCCATTTTTTAGTTGTATAACAAAATATTTTCTTCCTATGAGTATTCTACTCAGCAACGGGAGATGACCTGGTTAAAAAAAAAAAAAAAGTTGGCAGTCACTATCACTATGTTACAATGGGAAGATAAAGTTCATTATCAAAGTTTGCTCAGCCAGAATTCATTTCTAGTTGCTTGTTCCCTGAATATAAGGAGAGAAAAAAAGATCCACAGGAAAATAACTCATGAGTTTCCAACAACTAGTCCTTTGTATGGACAAATTTTGAAGAAACAAGGATTCTCTAAGCTAGGAAAGCATTAATTACAAAAAGGCTCTGGCCTGATATTTTGTCAATTTATTTGA
Source organism: Spilogale gracilis (assembly GCA_004023965.1). Taxonomy (NCBI): domain Eukaryota; kingdom Metazoa; phylum Chordata; class Mammalia; order Carnivora; family Mephitidae; genus Spilogale; species Spilogale gracilis. The sequence continues at coordinate 100,817 of PITA01002313.1, forward strand.
CTCTCTCAAGGAATCTTATGATGATGTCCAAACTTTGAACCCTTCTTAGGTCACAATCCCCCCATCCACCCATCCACTCATCCATCCATCCATCCATTCACCCTTCCACCCACCCAACCATCCATCTACCCACGCACCCATCATCCATCAATCATTCACCCATCCATCCACTTATCCACCCATGCACCCATTCATCCATCCACACATCTGCCCATTCACCCATCCATCCACCCACTCATGCATATCCTATCCGTCTATCCACCCCTTCACCCACTCGCCCATCAGCCATTCACCCATCCATTGACCCAACCCACCATAACCCATCCATCCACTCACCTATTCATCTATCTGTCCAATCATCCATCTCCTCATCATATTTTTATGGAGAACTGGCTTTTGCTAAGAACGATTTTAAGTGTTAGGGATATGGTAATGAACAAAACAGACAAAGCCTTGCTCTCAGGGACCATATTTTTTAGTGGGAGGAAGTCACACAGTAAACAAGTTAAAGCCTCATAATGATAATTTCAGAAAGTGGCCAATGCTTTGAGGGAAGTAAAATATAGCAGTGGGAAAGAAAACAACTAGAATGTGCCTACTTCAAACAACCTCTTTGAAAAGGTAAGACCTGACCTGATGGCTGATAGTAAGAGGGTGACTGCCACCGTTAAATCTGGAAAGAGCATTTCAGGCATAGAGAGGGTCAAGTGCAAATGATCTGAGGCAGGCCATTCCGAGGACTAGCAAGGAATCCAGAGTGGCACACAGGGCAATAGATGAGACCAAAGAAGGCAGGGTCACTTCACATAAGTCTTGTAGGCAATAAAGAATTTGTATTTTTTTCTAATTTCAATGGAAAGTCATTGGAGGGGTGAACCCAGGGCACTAATACTGTCTTTTTTTTCCACACATAAACATCACTCGGGCTACTCTGTGGGCAAGAAGCTGGGGGCGGGGGACAAGAATAAAGCAAAGAAACCTTTTGCCAGGCCACTGTAGTCACCCAGGTGAGAGCCACTGACCACCTCGATGGCTCTTCACTCATAACATTTTTCAGGGCTCTGCTTGGAGCACACATAGCCAGCTGTGTCTGGTCTGAGAGCATCAGCCTTGGTTTACAGCCCTTCTAACATGGTGCTGTGGGAAGAGCACCCTCGAATGTGAGATCATCTGTGAACTTAAATCTTAAAATATTTAAATGCTCCAAATCACAATCTAAGCAAAAGGCCCATTTGAAGTTCCCAGAGGTTCAATTCCACTTAGTTTCCCTGCTTTTCATTTGCTTCAACTGGTTCCAGCTGGATCTGGAAACAGACGTGTCAACACAGTCCCTGCCCATGAAGGCTTCCAAGCCACCAGGAAACAGGTCATCAGTTGCAATCGCCATAGAAAAACTGGTTCTGTCAGAGGCTCTGCAAAGCCCAAATGGCTGGACCCTATCTGGGAGCAGGTTCCTGCTGGTGGCACAAACAGCAGAGTGCCCTGAGCATGGACCGACTGTCCCTGAGAAGATGGTGACATTCCCCAGTGGTCTGAGGTCCTGACACATACCCCACCCTGTTAGGCCGTCTGTGGGTAAGACTGACCTTCCAGAAATCTGCCCAAGCTAGCTACTTTATGATTAACTACCTCTCTGATTTTATCAACTGCTGTTACTTTTCTGGCTCCCACCCAGACCCATCTGGGTCATAACGTGGACCCAGTGATCCTGGCATCTGGAAGCATTTGTCTTAAAAGAGCCAATTCCCTCTTGATGTCAATTAGCAGTTCAGTCTCCAGCCAACAGGCCAGATACTCTGCCCCCCGGCCAGACCCACAGGATGTTGCCTGCAGTGTGTGTAAAGTGCCCCTCTGTGGGCACCCACAGGCCTGCCCGTACCCCTAGCCCTGTGGGGGAGAGGGGCCCCTGCCAACATGGTTGGAGCTCTCACAAGGGCACGTGTGCCCATGCACACATACACGCAGTGCTCTGCTGGAAGTTAGCTTATGGAATATGGCCTCCAAGAGGTCCATGAAATGCAGTGGGGACAGAGGCAACAAATGATCATTGAATACCTACTACATGCTCAGTTTGGCTCTGGGCTGTCTGCATCAGGGCTGTGAGTGGAGGCAACACTGTAGTCCTGGGCAGGGAAGACCTCGCTGTGGAGCTGGGGATGCAAGGCAAGCCCAGGAGGAATGAGTCAAAGGGGACTGAAAGTGCACACACAGAATTCACCCTCGCTCTATCCTCTGATCTTGCACAGACACCTTCTGCTCTCGAGGCTTTGTTTTTCCCATCCTTCCAAAGGAAATGATGGCTCAGAGGACCTCTAGAGCTTCCTAGCCACAGTGGAATTGGATCCAGACTCAGCACATGGTCAAGATCATGCTGAGTCAAAATTTTGTTCCTGCAAGCTACTCCATGTGTATACATGGTGAAGGGAAAATGAAGAGTACATATGTAAAATATGAATACATTGCACGACTTAAATTATTTCTTTTTTGCCAGGCATGTTGTATTAATTCATAAACATGTATGCATTGAAGAAATATGACCAACTGCACAGCATGTCCACAAGGTGGTCAGACTCAAACCCCATGACCGAGTTTTAAAGAGATCTAGCTGAAGATTTCCAGCAGAAAAGTGTTCTCTTGCAGCAATTCCAGAAACAATTGGTAGGCATAAAAATGCTCTTGCCCTCCATGGGAGAGCCATGAAATGCATGCAGAGAATTCCAGGTTCACCCACACCAGCCAGGTTCTGTGCCCACATAGTGGAGAGAAGAAGCCGTCTGAGGATACAATAGTTTTTGCATTAATAAAACACTCTACCAGCCTCCAAGCAATCTGGAGAATTGTGCCTTGACCATCTTTGTAATACAGGTCAGAGGTTTCGAATCCTTCTGTTGCATGGGCCACTTGCCCATAATATCTTGCTCCCCAGCCTCTGGGCACTTCTGTAGACTGGTTGGGCTCTTAGGGCTCCTTCCCTTGAAACTGGCTTCTGACCATCCAAACCTCTAGACAGTTTCTTCTCCTGACCATGTTTCTGCCAAGGCCCCTTTGCCTAAGTCTTCAGATCCTCCTCTTACAACTTGGCACGCCTGTTCCCTCTACCTCAGGGCATTAGAACCTGCCAAGCATCTCTATGGGCTGGTGGAAGAAGCCATGCCAGATCAACACCCTATCCCTTCGGAGTTGAAGCTCACTGGGGGTGCAGCAGATTCAAACAATCTCCAGCACTTTGTTCAGCACAAACTTACAGGGCACCCCACATGTGCAGGATATCCCCTTGGGCTGAAGTTTCAGGGCAAGCATCCCCCTGCATGATGAGGGGCAACACCCTTGTCTTGGGCAGCCTTCTGGTCAACTTCGCCAGGGCTCTGCGCTCTGGTGGGCCAGGGTGGGTGGAGGGGCTGCCTCCCTGGCTTTCACAGCCCTCCCTGCTGAGAAGGCGCCTGAAGCTCTGGCCTCCTCCTCTCCCCACCCTCACCTCTCCCTGCCAAGGTTTTAAAAGCATGTGGGCACAGGTGTGGGTGCTACGAGCCTCCAGGGCCAGGAAGCGGAAACTCAGCGGAGGAAAACGAGGACACACAACCACAATGCCATTATGTTTTCCCAGAACATGCAGTGCTCCAAATAAATGTGTCTCCAACATTATCACACCACAATATTCATACGGCTCATTACTGGTTTTAATTTTGCCCATTGCTTATTTACTGTCTCCTTCCCCACTTTATTGCCAGGGTTGGAAGAGTTACTCATCCGTGCCGAGAACAGAAGGTCCCCAAAGTGGGAACTCTTCAGAAGTTTCTGGTCCTACTCAGCCCCCACAGGACAGGCTGTGGCCCAAACCCAGACAGCACCAATGGCTCCACCATGTGCCTCTTCCTTCATCCTCCCCACCACGCTGACTAGCTGCATTTCTGCCCCTGGAACGGAGCCCTTTCCCTTTCTATAACTGGGACCTGTGGAGCCACCTCCTGGGACCCCCAGATGGAGGAACAATGATGCACAGTGACTGCCAAGGCAGATGAGGACACCAATGCCTACGATAAGCAGGGGCTCAGTGGGGAGGGCCTTCCAGCCTGCCCCCTGCAGGCCCACTCCCAGCTCTATGTGGGATCCATCCCTGGAGGCCCTATAAAAAATGCAAGATCCACCTGTCCCTCCGAGTGAAAGAGGGTAGGTAAGATGATTTCATTATGATACATATTTTTTCATTTTTTATGATTTTATTTATTTATTTGAGAGAGAGAGAGAAAGCACAAGCAGGGGAGAGGGAGAAGCAGACTCCCCACGGAGCAGAGAGCCCGACGCAGAGCTCGATTCCAGGACTCTGAGATCAAGACCTGAGCTGAAGGCAGATGCTTAACAGAATGAGCCAGCTAGGTGCCCAAGACACATTTTTTTTGATGTTGGAATTAATGCTTTTTATTTAAATTTGGAGAGCACATAATAGTCTAAAGAAGCAAAACTCATTAACATCCCTTTGCTTATTAAAGGCAAACTCTTAACCCTTTGGTGCTTTTATTTTTTTAATCTTTTTTACTTGTCCTTAAAGAAAATTTTAAAATAAAAACCAAATTAAAAAAAAAAAACAGTTCAGAGCATAATCACATCTTAGAATCTCTTTCCTTACAATATTATAAAATCTCCCTGTGTTCCCTGCAATTCAGCAAACAGCGATGAAGAACGAAGACTCACAGAAACGTAATCAGTAACCTGCCTCATTCCCTCCTCACCATCCTCAGAAAATAACCCATGTGATCAGCAGATATTGCTCCTCCATCACCATGTTTGGGGCCACAGGACATAATGGGCATCGGACAGAATGAGAGAGGGAGAGAGGAAGGAAGGAAACAAGAAAGGAAAGAAGATTAGCAGGAAGACCAACAAGAAAGGAATGAGGGCAGGATGGAAGGAGGGAAAGACAGAGACACACAGAAAGAGAGAAAGAAAGAAGGAGTGAGGTAGGGAGGGAGAGAGGGAGAAAAGGAAGAAAGGAAGGGAGGGAGAAAGGGAGGGAGGGAGGGAGGGAGGAAGGGAGGAAGGGAGAGAGGGAGGGAAAAGAAGGAGAGAGGGCAGAAGGGAGGAAGGAAGGAAAGAGACAGGAAGGAACTGACTTAGCAAAAGTCAAAAAGAAAAACAAAAGACAAATTTAATGAAAATACGTTTTTCCTACATATACTATGCATTTCATTTCCTTGTGACTTATTTTCCTCTGGGTGAATTATCATGGTTATCCTTTTTGGGAAATCATCCACATCTCTCTCATAACTGTATGGTCCAACACACACAATGTATTCAATCATTCCTCTATTAATGGACATTCAAAAGATGTCTCCTCCCCCTTCCTTTATAAATAATGCTTTTATTTCTATAAGATAGAGCCATAAAATGGAACTGCTGGGTCAAAGGATATGCATATTTTAATTCTAATAGATACTAAGATTACTTTCCCAAAAGGCTGAAGCAAGGCACATTCCCACCAGCGATTCAGAGGGGCTGGATCCTTGCGTCTTTGCCAGCACCTAAGGTTACCACTTGTGCGCCTGTAGCAGCCTGATAGCTGAAACAGGATTTCCTTTTCATTTTGTCTTTACTTCCCCAGTTCCCAGAGGCTGAATTTCTTCTCATAAGTTTCCCGACCACTGGTATTTCCTTATTTGTGAATTGCTGGTTGATAGCTGCTGGTATGTTTCTAATTAGGCCACTTGTCTTATTTTTTTTCAGTGTGTAGGTACTCTTTACATATTATGCATTTAACTCCTTATCTGCCAGGTATTATAAATATGTTTCTCTATGTCTTTGCCATGAAGTCTACATAATTCTCCATATCTTTTCACCCTCTTTGGAAACAATTGGGATGTCTGCATATCGTGCACTTTCTCTATAATGTTGGACATTCAGCTTGCGTGCGCACGCTCTCTCTCTCTCTCTCCCTCTGCCCCATCTCCTTCTCTCTGATACTATGAATAATGTGGGAACTTTGTTTATCCATATTTTGTGCTACTTCTATGAAGCTATGTAGTTCATTTCAAAATTAAGAATTTTATTTTATTTTTTTAAGATTTTATTTATTCATTTGAGGGAGAGCATGAGTGGGGAGAAGGGCAGAGGGAAAGGGAGCAGACTCCCCGTGAGCAGGGAGCTTTACTTGGGGGCCCATGCCAGGACCCTGAGACCAGGACCTAAGCCAAAGCCAGATGCTCAACCCTGAGCCACCCAGGTGCCCTGAGAATTTTATTTTTAAAAGCAAAACCATGTACATTTAAAAAGCTGTCACAGTGTGCCTGAGTGACTCAGTTGGTCAAGCCTCTTTGCTTTTGGCTCAGGTCATGACCTCAGGGTCCTGGGATTGAGCCCTGCCTCCAGCTTCCTGCTCCGCGGGGAATTTACTTCTCCCTCTGCCTGCTGCTCCCCCTGCTCTTGCTCTCTCTCTCAAATAAATAAATAAAATTTTTAGGGGCACCTGGGTAGTGAAGTCAATTAAACAACTGACTCTTGATTTTGGCTTAGGTTGTGATCGCTGGGTCATAAGACAAAAACTCCCGAGGAGTTCTGCACTGGGCACGGAGCCTGCTGAGATTTCTCTCTCCATCTCCCTCTGATCTTCCCTGTCTCATGCTCGCTCGCTCGCTCTCTCTCTCAAACAAATAAATCAATCTTTAAAATTGCCTATTGTTAAACTACTTTCTTAACAGAATGAACACTGTGCTCTCCCACCAATCCTCTGCTCTGCTTTGCCACACCCTTCCCCACTTTGGGATCGTAGGGCTGGAAAATCTGTGCATTCAAAGGTTTCTGACGGTATCATCCTACTGTTTAAATAATGATCCCTGCAACTAACTTATGAGACTGATCATTTTATATGCTCACTGGCCATCACCTTTTCTATCTCTCTCTCTCTCTCTCTTTAAGAGTTATTTATTAGAGGGCGCCTGGGTGGCTCAGTTGGTTAAGCAACTGCCTTCGGCTCAGGTCATGATCCCGGACACCCGGGATTGAGTCCCACATGGGGCTCCCTGCTCGGCGGGAAGCCTGCTTCTCCCTCTCTCACTCCCCCTGCTTGTGTTCCCTCTCTGGCTGTGTTTCTCTCTGTCAAATAAATAAAATCTTTAAAAAAAAAAGAGTTATTTATTAGAGAGAGGGTGCCTGGGTGGCTCAGTGGGTTAAAGCCTCTGCCTTCGGCTCAGGTCACGATGTCAGGGTCCTGGGATCGAGGCCCATATCCCATATCGGGCTCTCTGCTCAGCAGGGAGCCTGCTTCCTCCTCTCTCTGCCTGCCTCTCTGTCTACTTATGATCTCTGTCTTTGTCAAATAAATAAATAAAATCTTTTTTAAAAAAAGATTTATTTATTAGAGAGAAAGAGAGAGCAAGAACAGGAGAGGCAGAGGGAGAGGGAAAAAAATCTGAAGCCAACTTCCCGCTCAACATAGAGCCCATCTCAGAGCTCAGTCTCACGACCCTGAGATCATGACTTGAGCCAAAATCAAGGGTCAGTTGTTCAACCGGCTATGCCACCCAATTGCCCCCCTTTTACTCTCTTATAATTCAACTTTCCCTCTGGGGTCTCTGCATTTTTTTGAGGCTTAATATTTTTTTACTTATGTATAATGAATTCCTGATGTTCATAGGATGAAAACTTTGTTTTATTTGTAGAAAATATTTTCCAGTTACAAGTTCTCTTTGTGACCTCTCTTTGTGATACAGTGTTTCACTCTCCTGTAGCCAAATCCATGGATCCATTCTGATTTCTTCTATAGCATTAAGATTGGTCATCTCCAGCCTAGAGATTATTTCAGTATGTACTGATGCTCTCCTCTAGCTTGTTACCATCTTATTTTTCTGTAACACTTAATTTTTCAATCCTTTTACTTATAGAGGGATCTGATACAAGGATAAAAGCTGCTGTTTCCCTCTGGAGGTTTTCATCCATCCCAGCCTCATCTGGGCAATAATTCCCAAAATAGTAAAACCTTCTACCAAAACTGTTTTGGATCTGTCTAGTTTGTGATTTAGATTTGTATACTTGTTTTTGCACCGGTATCAAATCAATTCAGTAATTCTTGGTTTCCCACGCATTTATCTGGCAGAACCAGTCCCCCTTCCTCCAGTGATTCTTTGGTTATAATTTTTTTAAAAAAAAAACTTTCTTTATTTGACAGAGAGAAACATAGCGAGAAAGGGAACGCAAGCAGCGGGAGTGAGCGAGGGAGAAGCAGGCTTCCCCCAGAGCAGGGAGACTGATGCAGGGTTCGATCCCAGGACTCCAGGATCATGACCCAAGCCAAAGGCAGATGCTCAATGACTGAGCCACCCAGGCGCCCCTGGTTCTAATTTCTAACTGTTGCCTGTCCTTCATTCTACCAGGTATTCTTTAGAAACATTTTGTTCCTTGCTATGCCCTCCAGAAAAAAAAATTTAAAAAAAGCCTTTTCAAATTTTGATTAGGATTACATTGAACCCTAACTTCATCTAAAGGGAATTTAGACATCCAGTCTCCTTGTTCAGCTATATTTTTAGCTTTCTCTAATCAAAAGATATTTTTAAGTTTTTATCACTTATTTTTTTCAAGTAGATTCTATGCTATTCTTTAAAAAATTCTTCTGGGGGTGCCTGGGTGGCTCGGTTGGTTAAGCGACTGCCTTCGGCTCAGGTCATGATCCTGGAGACCCGGGATCGAGTCCCACATCGGGCTCCCTGCTCAGCGGGAAGCCTGCTTCTCCCTCTCTCACTCCCCTTGCTTGTGTTCCCTCTCTGGCTGTGTTTCTCTCTGTCAAATAAATAAAATCTTAAAAAAAAAAAATTCTTCTGGATGTTTATGTTCTTGGTATTTTTCACTGGTTATTGCTATTAGGTTAAAAAGGGAAACTTCTATTGTTTATTATGAATATAATTAACATCATATATAATTATAAATCCTAAATATTATATGGAATTGATCCTCATAATGCAGATACAATATTTTGGTAGTGAAACTACTGAAATGATTACCAATCAATAATAAAATCATCAATAACAATAATGATAAAACTCTTCCTAATTTTACCAGAGATTCTTTTTAAAATAGTGTTTGCCATGCTCTTCTAACATGCTGTTGATTTTTGTGTATGTTTTTTAATTTAAATTGTCTCAATAGTTTATGTGCAGAGTATATTTAAATCAGGAAATTTGGAAATTAGGAACCAAATTTTCCTTATAATGTCAGAGATTTCTAGTAACTGGATATTGTCATGTTGCTCATTTCACCAGTGGCACTGCAGATAGGTGTAGCACTGTGATTCAATCATTTCCCTGGACATATTTCAGCTAGAGGTATTTGGACAAGGGTGTACCAGAAGTTGGGGGCAGCTGTGTCAGGGCGCTGACAGGGGTCAGGCTGCTGGTTAGAGTAAGCCGGGTGAAGAAACCACTCAATTGTACAGGAAGCAGCAGGGTGAGGGTGGGTGGGCGAGGAGAAGGGATGAAGATCATAGTTAACATAGTTACATAACCAGCTCGTTGAGGGCTTCCTGCGGCCTCGCGATGTGCTACTATGCACTTCACATGTGTGATTTCATACTGTCTTTATAAGAATCCCTGGAGGTCGTCAGTGTCAGACCTGCTTTGCAAAGAAGGAACTAGAAGTTGACTGAGAAGTTGACTGGTTAGCTTAGGAATGCACCGCTGCTAAGAGACAAAGCAGGACTTGGTACCAGCCATTCTGCTGTCTCTCCAAGGGCAAACTGCCACACCTAGTTCTTCTTTTATATTTTGCTACAATGTATATAAGAGGTTGCAAATTTCTGTAATGCTACTTGCACACGGGAAGTCAGACCTGAAAGAAAGAGGGTAGATGATGTGCTCAGTGACGGCCACGGCCAGGCATAGCTCTGTACCCACTTGTAACATAGGACCGCGGTTTTAGGGGAGGCTGAAGATGGGTCACCACAGAAATATTGTCACACTGGAGTAGTGGACAGCATTGTTTATATCCACTCTGCATCTACTTCCCCTTGTTTGGGTAATAACGCCTTGATTACCCCGAGTTTTGGGTGACGCTAACCCCAAATCCCTGCTCACAGCCACAGGTAGAACATTAGGGGATGAGCGCAGGATGCCAGCTGGACCAGGGACTCAAGCCCAAGACTTCTTTTGCAATTACTGAGGCAGCTAAGCGCCCTTTCCACAGGGTTGCTGAACTCCTGGAAGATAAGCTTGGAGTTGATGAAAGCCATCTTGCAGTGATGTGGGCATGCTGCACGTGAACAAGTAGTTAAAGAAAGTTTTCCTAGATCCACCAGACCTAAAGGCACCGGGCTAGGTACCACCACCTGAGCAAATGTAACAGCTCATCAAGTTTTGTTTGTCTGTCTCCTTATGGCAACTGGGGTAAATTTTCTACGGTAAGAAGTGTCCCAACAAGATTCCACACAGAAGTATTTTTTTTGAGCCTACTATGAGCAAAAGGCATAGAACATGAACTATCTGCAATGTTCTCAAAGATTACCAGCAAGGTACACCCAAAGCAAGACTCTTGATGAAGCATAAATGCTGATGAATTAAAAGATATATGTACACACACATACACATACATATGTATCCCCGTGTGTGTGTGTATGTGTTAATCATGAGATATATACACATTTGGAAAAGAATACAAAACCCAGAAATAAATCCACAATTATATGGTCTTCAACAAAGCAGGAAAGAATATGCAATGGGAAAAAGACATTCTCTTCAACAAATGGTGCTGGGAAAACTGCACAGCTGCACATCGAAGAATGAAACTGGACCACTTTCTAACACCATACACAAAAGTAAACTCAAAGTGGATTAAAGATCTAAATGTGAAACCTGAAATCATAAAAATCCTAGAAGAGTGCAGGCAGTAATGTCTCTGACATTGGCCACAGCAACATTTTTCTAGATACATCTCCTGGGGCAAGAAAAATAAAAGCAAAAATAAACTACTGGGACTACATCAAAATAAAAGCATCTGTACTAGATTTAAAAAAAAATAACTTCTGCACAGCAAAGGAAATAGTCGACAAAACAAAGAGGCAACCCAGGATATGGGAGAAGATATTTGCAAATGACATTACAGATAAAGGGCTGGTTTTCAAGTTCTATAAAGTGCTTCTTAAACTCAACACCCAAAAAACAAATAATCAAATCAAAAAATGGGCAGAAAACATGAACAGAACTTCTCCAAAGAAGACATACAAAGAGCTAACAGACACATGAAAGAGTGTTCATCATCGTTAACCATCAGGGAAATTCTAATCAAAACCACACTGAGATACCACCTTACACTAGTCAGAATGGAAAAAAATTGATGGAGAAAGGGAAACCCTCTTATACTGTTGGTGGAAATACAATTTGGTGCAGCCACTCTGGGATACAGTGGAAGATACTTTGGAAGTTCCTCAAAAAGTTATGACCTAGCAATTGCACTACTGGGTATTTATCCCAAAGATACAGATGTAGTGAAAAGAAGGGCCATATGACCCCAATGTTCATAGAGCAATGTCCACAATAGCCAAATTGTGGGAAGAGCTGAAATGCCCTTCAACAGATGAATAGATAAATATGAGGTCCATATATACAATGGAATATTACTCAGCCATCAGAAAGGATAAATACCCAACTTTTGCATCAACATGGATAGGACTGGAGGAGATTATGTTAAGTGAAATAAGTCAAGCAGGTAAAGTCAATTATATAGCTTCACTTATTTGTGGGACATAAGGAGTAACATGAAGGACATTAGGAGAAGGAAAGGAAAAGTGAAGAGGGGGATATCAGAAGGGAGATGAACCATGAGAGAATGGACTCTAAGAAACAAATCAACAGTTTTAGAGGGGTGGAGGGACGGGTGATCCCAGTGGTGGGTATTAAGGAGGACACATATTGCATGGAGCACTGGGTGTTATACACAAACAATGAATCATGGAACACTACATCAAAAACTAATGATGTACTGTATGGTGACTAACATAACATAAAAAAGCAGCTGTGTATCAAAGGAAATAAGCCAACAAAACTGAAAGAAAATCTACAGAATGAGAGAAGATATTTGCAAGTGACATATCTGATAAAGGGTTAGCATCCAAAATATATAAAGGACTTACACAACTCAACAACCAAAATACAGACAACCCAGTTGAAAAATGGGCAGAAGATATGAGCAGATATTTCTCCAAAGAAGACATACGGATGGTCAACAAACACATGAAAAGAAGTTCATCATCACTTACCATCACGGAAATGCAAATCAAAATTACAATGAGATATCACCTCACATCTGTCAGAATAACTAAAATAAAAAAACACAAGAAACAACAAGTGTTGGCAAGGATGTGAAGAAAAGGGAACCCTTGTGCACTGTTGGTGAGAATGGAAACTGGTACAGCCACTGTGGAAGACAGTATGGAGGTTCCTCAAAAAATTAAAAATAGAACTACCTTATGATCCAGTAATCGTCCCACTGAGTATTTACCCCAAATATACAAAAACACTAATTTAAAAGGATACATTCATCCCTATGTTTTTTGTAGTATTTACAATAGCCAAACTATGGAAGCAGCCCACATGTCCATCAATATATGAATGGATAAACAAATGTGGCACACATATATACAATGGAATATTATTCAGCCATCCATAAAAAATAATGAAATCTTGCCATTTGTCATGACATGGATGGAGCTAGAGAGTATAGTGCTAAGCAAAGTAAGTCAGTTAGAGAAAGAAATATACCATATAATTTCTCTCATAAGAATTTTAGAAATTTAATCTTAAGAAACAAGACAAATTTAAAAAACAAAACAAATAAGCAAAGGGGGGAAAGGGAGAGAAACCAAGAAAGAGACTCTTAACTATAGAGAACAAAATGGAGGTTACCAGAGGGGAGGTGGATGGGGGAAATAGGTGATGGGGATTAGAGAGTACACTTTTCATGATGAGCACTGGGTGAAGTATGAACTTGTTGAATCACTATATTGTACACTTGAAACTAACGTAACAGTGTGTGTTAACTATATGAGAATTTTTTTAAAAGGTGTATATACACATTTAAATGAAAAGGTATATATACATGTATTTTAGGCTAAATATTCTGAATATGTCTGTGCAGTTTGAATTCACCAAAAGTTTTCTCAGACACAGATTTTTCATCTTACCCATTGCTTCTATTCTCAGTAAACACAGCTTAATTTTCTCTAAGGGGAAGAGAGAAGAAGTGGAGAGGACACTGCTCTTTTGAATAGGTCCCCAAGCCATGGTCATAACTCACTTAAGTTGATCAGTTATTCTGTCTTTAAGAAATCACCTTCTATAAAACTTGGTGGTATCATTTCTCTTCATATACATATGGGTAATAAAGAAATAAAACTCTATTTGCAGATAAAAATTTTCTAGATAGATTTAAGGGCTCTACAAAGAAATAACTGGAATTAATACATGTGTTTAAAGGGTCACAGGAAACAATATAAATACACATACTATCAATTGCACTTCTATATTAACAACAAATAATTGAGAATTTAAATTTTAAAATAATATATAGTTGTATTAAGAATGCCAAATAGACATAAAGATAAATTTAATAAACAGCCAAAACAATTTTATGAAGAACAGATATGGAAGTCTTCCAATACTTAAGTTCAAAATTCAGTACAAAAAATGTATGGCAGTATGGACCCACACAGGAATAAATGTATAGATTCAATGAAACAGTAAAGTGTCCAGATGTAAACCCCATATATATACATGATAAATGGGGGCCAAGGTGGTTTCTGAGGGAAAGATAATCCTTCCCTAAATGTAATAAAAAAACTTGGATATCCATATGGGAAAAAATCACAGCCCTTAAATTACCTTGAAATGGATTATATATGTAAATGTAAAACTTAAGCCTGGAAAACTTCTAGAAAAGTACATAGGCAAAAATCATTATGAGCTTGGGTTATTCAAAGAATCATTAGATAGAAAAAAGTAGAGATCAAAAGAAACTACTGATAAAATGAACTTCTTCAAAACTAAAAATCTCTGCTTTTCAAAACACACAATTTAAAAAATGCAAAAGCAAGTCACAGACAGGAAGAAGATATTCCCAATACCCAATAAACCACTGTATTCAAAATATATAAAGTACTGTTATGACTCAGTAATATACACACATCCCAAGAAGAAAATAGGGAAAAGACATGAACAGACACTTCCCAAAGAAGATATTTGAATAATCAATAAGTAGGGGGAAAGACTCAACATTGTTCGTCAACAGAGAAAAAAACCACAATAACATATCCCTTCACATATATTAGAATGACTAAAATTAAAGAGACTGGAAATACCAAACATTGGATAGAATGGGGAGTAACTAGAACCCTTATACATTTCTGATGGGAATGTAAAATTTACAAAAAATAAACTATTGGAACTATACCGAATAAGAAGCTTTTTCCCAGCAAAGAGAACCATCAACAAAGCAGAAAGGCAAACTACTGAATGGGAGAAGATATTTGAAAATGATAGATCTGATAAGAGGTTAATATCCAAAACATACAAAGAACTTATACAACCTCCTGCCCCCTGTTAAATGGTCAGCAGATACCTAAAATGGCAGTTGTGAGGCTAACTAGCACATCTGACCCTAGGTGAGCCCAACAATATAAACATTTCCCAGAACTTGGAACTGGAAAGCACTCAGCTGGCCCTGACTGATTACAAAGGAATAATAAATCACCCCACTAAGCTATTGTGCATAATTAGCTACTCCTGCTTCTGTAAAATAAGCTTACTGATGTCGCTTTGCTATTGAATGGAGACATGTCCACCTGTTCCTTTGGAGACATACCCACCAGGTATGTTTCATTGTTTCATTTCTTTGGAAACATGCCCACCAGGACAGGTTTTGTCTCTTTAAAAACCCAGAGCACCCTAGGGTCAGGGCCCTCACAGAGCCCAGACTCTAACGAGTGGTCACTGGCCAGCTATAATAAACCTCTCATTGTTTAACCCTTAATGGTGTCGGCGGTGATTCACTGAGTGCACGCTATAACATTTGGGGGCTCATCCGGGATACAGTGCTCAGTTCTCACTATTAGTTCCGACTGGCCTTGGGAGTTCAAGAGCCAGTGAGCATACGGGGGCCAACCCTCCTGGGTGGCCGAGTAAGTTCTTTCACTTCATCCAGGGCGATCCTTGGTAAGGCCCAGAGCCTACAGCTTTGGGTAGACTCACAATGCCATAGACAGATCCTGAGAGGCACCCAGTTCACCTCTGGAGGTAAGTCTGTGGTAGAGTGCACACATCTGCATGGGCCAATAGGAGCTTGGACACAGCATTAACTCCTAGGCCTAGGGTTCCAATGAGATGTCACTGGGCCCACCGGTCTCTTCTCTGTCTCTGGGCCCACCATTCTGTTCTCTGTCTCTGGGCCCACCGGTCTGCTCTCTGTCTCTGGGCCCACCATCTGTTCTCTGTCTCTGGGCCCACCAGTCTGTTTTATTTGTTCTCTGTCTCTGTTGTCTCGTTTTCTATCACGTGTTGTCCATACTTAGAATAATGGGACAGCAATGTTCCAACCTTTCGACCCTAACCCCCCTTGAACTAGTCCTCTGTTATTTTAAAGATTTTCAGGATGAAGCCCGGGAGTCTGGGGACTAGGTTCGCAAAGGGAAACTAACGATGTTTTGTTTCCTAGATGGCCAAACTTTAAGGTTGGATGGCCCCCTGAAGGGACCTTTGACCTGGCAGCAACTACAAGAGTACAGAACATCATCTTTAGAACTCCAGGCCAGATTAGACATCATGGCCTGGAGGCTCCTGGTTGAAGATCAGCCACCTTGGATAAAAAGGGCCCTGACACGAGGCTCCTCACCCTCTTTACCTCTGAAGAAAGAGAGCGCATCTTCCAGGAGGCGGGAAACACATTTTAGGACCTGACAGGAGACCTGCAGAAATCACCCACTTGGAACAAGTCTTCTGCACTGAGAGGCCAACCTGGGACCCTAACACTGAGCATGGTAGGGAGTCTCTCACCACCTATTGCCAGACTCTGTTGAGGGATCTCTGGGCAGCTACAAGGCAGCCCACAAATTTATCTAAGGTGAGTGAGGTTACTCAGCGCCCAGATGAATCACCCACTGCTTTTCTGGAGCGGCTCCTGGATGCCTCTCGAACGTACACACCCATAGATCCTGAAGCACCAGAAAACGGTGGGCCTTTAATATTGCCTTTGTCTCTCAGTCCAACACTGATATTAGAAAAAAATTACAGAAGATCGAGGGCTTCGAGGGAAAACTGTTAATGGAGTTGCTAGAGGTTGCACAAAAAGTTTATAACAACCAAGACAGTCCTGAAGATAAACAGGCTAATAAAAAAAAGGCCAAAATTATAGTGGTAACCCTTGAACAGGCAGAATAAAAAAAGGGGGAACCAATGTGCCTACTGCAAAGGGAAAAGTGAATGCCCCAATATAGAGCCTAAACAGCGCCAATGCTCCAACTGGGGACTGACTGATGGGGCTGGGGCTCTGCCACTAGCTTCCCAGAGCCCAGGGTAAAATTGACCATAGGGGGCAAGCCTATGGACTTTTTAGTAGATACTGGGGTCACATTCTCAGTCCACCAGCAAGCAAATTGCCCCCTAAACAACAAAAAGACTTTCATTCAAGGAGCAAATGGGACACAGCTCTGTTCCTGAACTACAGAATGGACAGTGAATTTAGGAAAGGGAATTGTCACTCACTCATTCCTAGTCATACCTGAATGTCCGTACCCGCTTCTGGGAAGAGACCTGCTGCATAAACAATGGGCCAACATAAACTTTGAGGAAGCTTCTATTAATATAACTCTTAAAATCCCCAGCAAACCGAGCAAAATTCTCTTTACCCTTCCCTTGGAGGAAGAATACTTGGTTTTAGGGGAGAGACCACAACTGTCAAATCCGAACCTCCTCTCCCAGCTGCAAGTTGAATACCCTGGCGTATGGGCAGAAAATAATTCCCCAGGGCTGGCAAAACACCAACTGCCAATAATAGTCCAACTGAAAAGCCAGGCTGTTCCAGTCCTGGGAAAACAATACCTGATACCACTAAAGGCCTGCAAAGGAACTGAAAACCACATTAAATGTCTCCAACTAGGTCCATGGAACAAACCAGTGGCCTATCTGTCAAAAAATTAGACCCAGTGGCTGCAGGATGGCCCTCTTGCTTGAGAGCTATTGCTGCCACCGCCCTGCTCACCCGAGATTCTAACAAGCTGACCTTGGGCCAAGATCTGCTCCTGGATCAGCCCCACATTAAGTTCCAACAGACGACAGGACTCAACCCTGCCACTTTGCTGCCTGAAGTGGACTTAACAAAACCCCAACATAATTGCTTAGAAATGGCCAGCATCCTCCAAGGGCTGCAAGGAGACCTGACTGAGGTCCCTTGGCCAAAACCTGACCTACTCCTGTTCTCAGACAGCAGTAACTTCGTTCGTGATCCTGTCAGGTACATGGGGGCAGCAGTAGTGACACTACAAGAGACCCTATGGGCAGAACCTTTACCCCCAAAGACCTCAGCCCAAAAAGCTGAGTTAATCACCCTGATGAAAGCCCTAAAGTTGGGTGCCAAGCAGACTGTAAATATCTACACAGACAGCCGGTATGCATTTGCCACCACCCATGTCCATGGGGCTATTTACAGAGAAAGGGAGCTACTCACAGCTGAGGGCAAGGACATCAAAAATAAAACTGAGATCCTAGAACTCCTTACAGCTATCTGGGCCCCAGAAAAGGTGGCTATAATCCATTGCCCTGGTCATCAAAAGGGAGACTCTAAAGAAGCAGTCAGTAACTGGCTGGCAGACCAGGCAGCTAAAGAGGCTGCCCTCCAAGGAGCCACCTGCCTGTTGATGCTCCCTCCTCCAGTGCAGCCTGAATCTCCTGCCTACTCCGAGGATGACCTCCAGACAATCCAGAAGACAGGTCTTGGTTGCAAGACCACCAAGGAGCTCCACGGCTGGATATGGCTCCAGGACGGTAGAGTCTTCCTTCCATGAGCCCTGGGTCAACAACTTCTACAGCAACTTCATAAAGGAACTCATCTGGGAAAAAAACAAACTAACTAGACTAATCAGAAAAGACTTCTTCCTCCCCCACTTAGACCAGCTTACCCAAGAAATCATTCAAGGGTGTGTAGCCTGTCAGCAGACTAACAGCACAAAGGTCAGTATAAACTCCCCAGGCACCTGAGACCATGGGCTGACGCCCAATAGACACTGGGAAATAGATTTTACAGAAATAAAGCCAGGTCAGTACAGTTATAAATACCTCCTAGTTCTAGTAGACACATTCTCAGGATGGATGGAAGCATTTCCTACCCAAACTGAAATTGCACAGGTAACTGTCAAAAAAAATTTTTTAATGACATTATCCCACAATATGGGCTACCCATTTCTATGGGATCTGATAATGGGCCTGCATTTATATCTAAAATTACTGAAGGATTTGCTAAATCACTGGGGATCAATTGGAACCTACATTGTGCATATCACCCCCAGAGCTCAGACCACATAGAAAGAATGAATCAGACCTTAAAGAAGATCCCAGCTAAATTATCCATAGAGATTGGCAATGGCTGGGTGACACTCCTTCCCGTTGTCTTCCTTAGGGCACAATGTATGCCATACATAAGGGATTTAACTCCATTTGAAATTTTATTTGGCAGACCACTGCCACTGCTTCCTGAAGTTGGGCTAGAGATAATATCAGAAATCTCTAATCATAACCTGCTTCAGTCATTACAGGATCTTCAAAAAGTTCAAAAAAATAAATAATAAAAAAGGTTTGTACAGCCATCCAAGGACCTGTTCCTGTGGACCCACACCCCTTCCAGCCTGGTGACCAAATATGGATCAAGAGACACTATCACTGGGGCTGTACTTTCAACCGACCACAGAAAAGGACAGCCTATATTCTGATTTAATCTCTGTAAATTCTGCCCTGGGTTGCAAGTGCCAAGGTTGCAGGCTTTCAACTTATCCAGAAGGACAACCCACTCTCTGAATTGTGTATATTTGTATTGTGGTACTTAGAGCCTAATACAACCCTTTGGCCATGAAAGAGTCAATGATTTAACTCAACGTACAACTCAAAGAGGGAGTGTTAAATAGTCACCTGATACCCAAAATGGCGGTTGTGAGGCTAACTAGGACATCTGACCCTAGGTGAGCCCAACAATATAAGCAATATAATATGAGTTCCCTGAACTCAGAACTGGAAAGCACCCAACCAGCCCTGACCGATTACAAAGGAATAATAAATCACCCCACTGCACTATCATGCATAACCAGGTACTCCTGCTTCTGTAAAATAAGCTTACTGCTGTCACTTTGCTATTGAATGGATATGTGTCCACCTGGATATGTTCTTTCCCTTTGGATATATGTCCACCAGGGTTTGTTTCGTTTTTTTGGAAACATGATCACCAGGGCAGGTTTTGTCTCTTTAAAAACCCAGAGCACCCTAAGGTCAGGGCCCTCGCAGAGCCCGGACTCTAGTGAGTGGTCACTGGCCAGCTATAATAAACCTCTCACTGTTTAACCCTTAATGGTGTCAGTGGTGATTCACTGAGCATGCCCTATAACACCCCAAAATTAATAATAATGATGATTATCCAATGGTCAAAGGACCTGAAAAGACATTTTTTCTCCAAAGAAGACATACAGATGGTCAACAGATATGAAAAGATATTTAACATCACTAATAACCAGGGAAATGTAAATCAAAACGACAGTGATTTGCCTTATACCTGTCAGAGTGGTTAGAAGCAAAAAGCCAAGAAATAACAAGGGTTGTTGAGGATTTGGATAAAAAGGAACCCTCACGCACTGTTGGTGGGAAGGTGCAGATTGGTGCAGCCACTGTGGAAAACAGTATGGAGTTTCCTTTAAGATATTAAAAATAGAATTTCTAAATGATCCAGTGATGTGAATACTAGGTATTTACCCATGAAAAATAAAAACACTAATTCAAAAATATATATCTATCCCCCTATGTTTATAGCAGCATTTTTAACAGTACCCAAGATAGGGAAGCAACCCAAGTGTCAATCAATAGATGAATGGATAAAGAATATATGGCACATATATACAATGGAATATTATTCAGCCATAAAAAGAATGAGGTCTTGCTGTTTGCAACAGCACAGAAGGACCTAGAAGGTACAATGCTAAGTAAAATAGGTCAGAGAAAGACAAATACCATATGATTTTTCTCATAATTGGAAACAAAAAATGAACAAGCATAGAAAAAGTGACAAATGAAAAAATCAGACTGTTAAATACAGAGAACAAAATGATGGCTGCCAGAGGGGATGTGGGTAAGGGGTAGGGTAAAACAGGTAAAGAGGATTAAAAGTACAGTTATCTTGATGAGCGCTGAGCAATGTATAGCAATGTTAAATCACTATATTATAAACCTGAAACTAATATAACACTGTATGTCATTATACTTTAATAACAATTCTTTAAAAATGAATAAAATAAGAAGACATTACTGAAAACACCTAACACCAGGTCTGAATAAAACAATTTCTTAAGAAAACACACACACACACACACACACACACACACACACACACACACTTCTAAAATTAAAAAAAAATATGTAATCTCTTTGGAAAACATATAACTTCTTATGAAATTAAACATATACCCAGTATGTAAAACCCACTATATTTTCCTGAGCATATTTTAGCCAGCATATGAAACATATACATGATATTTCCAGGCAAAATGGAGACATATGTTTGCACAAAAACTTATACACAAATGTTGACAGGGTCTTGTTTGTAGTAAAATCATGGTAACAACAGAAATGTCCATCAACAAGTGAATGGGTTAATTATGGTATATCCACACAGTGGAATACCACTTTATTAATAAAGCTGAATGAGCTCCTGTTACATCCAACAATATATGGACAAATCTGAAAATTGTTATATTATGTGAGACAAAATCCATTTATACAATACTCTAGGAGAAAAAGCAAAAGCCAGAGGAAAGAAGAAGAAGGGTTGATATAAGAGAAATGAGGGTATTTTCCTCAGTAATGACAATATTCTTCATCTTGGGGTGCCTCGGTGGCTCAGTTGGTTAAGCAAATGCCTTCGGCTCAGGTCATGATCCCGGAGACCGGGGATCAAGTCCCACATCGGGCTCCCTGCTCGGCAGGAAGCCTGCTTCTCCCTCTCTCACTCCCCCTGCTTGTGTTCCCTCTCTGGCTGTGTTTCTCTCTGTCAAATAAATAAAATATTTTAAAAATATATTCTTCATCTTGATTAAAGCAGCGCTCACATAACTACATACATTGGTCAAAAGCCTGCAGCACTGTTCACTGGAAAGGGTGAATTTTGCTGTCTGTAAAGTACATTCAGTAAACCTGAATTTTAAACAGGGGTCTTAAAAGAGATAAAGAAAATTGTAAGAATTTTTTAAGGAAAAATGCAAACCTTATATTTCTGGATAAGAGGACAAAACATTTCAAAGATACTAATTCTTTCCAAATAATGTATTAAACTTCTGCAGCCTTGAAAAAAAAAATCCTAACAGGTCTTTTTAGGGGAGAGAGATGAAACTTGACAAAATGATTTTAAAATTTATCTGGAAAAATAAATTGCTGATAATGCCAGAAGAAGTTGAGAAAAAGAAAATAATGAGGGGAAACTGTTTTTACTCCACACCCTTGACTTGTAATTTTTTACCTGCAGTGTGTGTGTGTGTGTGTGTGGGTGCACGTGCATACATTATGCAGTTATGTACATTTATTTTGTCATGGGTGACCAGTGTGATTTGAAGAAAAGAAAAGGAAACCTTACAGGAACTTCTCAAGAAAGAGAAAGCAGTTCAAAAATAAAGTACTGCTAAATTCTATTTTCTTAATTTTCAAAAATTAATATATTTTAAATTATACATTACATGAAGAGATTTTTTGTGCGCATCTGAAAAGAAAAATGCAGTTAAATTTTTTAAAAGCTCTCTACTCAAATTAGTTGGATTAAATAATATGATGTATATAAATTTTTTTAATGTCAGGAAATAAATATATACTTAGCCTTGGAATATAGACTAATTTCAAAGAATGATGGCAAAAATACAATTCCTTTCAACCTTTGGTCTTTTGGGTTTGTCTGCACACAGTGATATATCAGGCATTGCACTAAGCATTTGAAGGAAGAATTCATACAATAGAAGATGTTTTTAACTCACCTTACTTGCTCCCTATATAGGGTCCAACTACATATAAAATTACAAAGAAAAACCTCAGAGTCTTCTGAGGTCTCACAACCTTGAACCAAACATTGTTTGGTTTGAAATCATCTCTTCATTTATAAGTTTATTTATATACACACATATATATGTACTTTGCACAAATAATAATAATGCACATGTCCCTCCCTTATCCTTCTCATGACACACCCCCTGAGTCTTCTCTGCCAAGTGACCTGTGTTAACAACCCACAAGTGTTTCCATACTCATGTAATTCTAAATGCACATATGTGAATAATTCTTTATAATTCTATTTATATGTTTATGTCTATCCACATGTAATCTTTGAAATATTTTTCATTGTTTTATCTATAAACATGGTACACCTTCCACATTTTCCTGCATTTTCTTTTTCTATTCAATAGTGCCTCATAACTGTTGCCCAGAGACACTGAGCATAGTTCCAATTCCTTCTTTTTAATGGTTGCATGCTATCCAGTGGTGAAGTCATACTCACTTTCTGAGCCATTTTGGTTGGCAATATCTACTCTATTTTTGATTTCTTACCAGTTCAAACAAGACCACAATGAATATCCTTGACATCAGTCTGTCCTTAGGTACTGTCCCTTTCAGTGACATGGGGTCATTCTATGGGAGGATAATTACAGAGTTGAATGTCATATATATTTTTAAATGTTGCCAGACTGCCTTCCCAAAGGTTCTAACAGTTCACATTTTCACCAGCAACATAGAGAGTATCCTATTTCTTCATGCCTACTAATTTTAGTTGATAATAGATCTTTTTTATTTTTGAATATAAGATCTCATCATTAATCTGTTGCATTTCCTTGACTACTAGTGGATTTCTTTAAGTAGCAAAATAGTAAAACACTTCTTTTAAAATCAAGAATTACATAGACATTACCACTCTAACTATAAATATTACATGTTATCTTGAACGTTCTAGCATAGTGTTGTCCAATAGAAATTTCTGAAATGATAAAAATATTGTATATAGTGTGTTGTCCAATATGATAGCTTCTAGTCACATTTGATTCATAAATAACCAAAATGTGGCTAATGTGTATAAGGGACTGAATTTTTACATTTTATTAATTTTGATTAAGTTTAATTGAATTAAAATTCAATTGAACTAAAGTCAATTCAAATAGTCAAATGTGGCAAGTGGCTACCATACTGGATAGGGCAGTTTTAGAAAATGCAAAATAAGAAATTAAAATAATTATAACAAACATTGGAATATACACACAAATTTATCTTTTGCTGACCATACACCTAGACCACTCACAATATTTCAGTAAAAACAAATAAATAAATAGAAACAACCTCCTAAGGGTAATTAAAGACAATGATAAAGTAACTATATATAAGTTAAGTGTGCAAAAATTGACAGCTATTTTAGTTAGTACACTAAACACCTGGAATAGAATTAAGTAGGAGTCACAAAAGTGAACACTAAGGAATAAAACACTAAGGAATAAATTTAACCCCAAAACCACAGGATTCTAGGACCCAAATTTAAAATTGCAATAATAAGAGTGAAACAGAGTCAAATGTCTGGAAAAGTGTACCATGCTCTTGGATGAGAAAATACATTCTCAAACATATATGATATAAATGATATATTGACATATCATAGATAAAACATGATATCAATATATCTGATATATATTGATATATATCAGTTCTTCTAAAATCAATCTATAATTTAATGCAATTCCAATGAGAACTACAAAAGGTTAAAATAATCCCTGAATTCATATGAAAGAATTTGCCTAAAACCTGCTCCAAAACTGTTGAAAGAGAAAAATGAGAGGAGACTTACCTTAGGACTTACCAAAAGCTTCTCAAAAGCCATTGTAAAAATCAACATAGTATTGCCATGTGAATAGACAAATAGATCCATGGAAATTAATTGAAAATTCAGAATTTGATCCCTACCTACAAGAAAGTTTATATTCAACAAAAACAGTGTTTTATTCAGTGTGATCAAATGGACCATTTCATAAATAAGGGTAGCAAAACTGGTTATCAAAATGAAATGGAAATGTAAAAGACTCTCATCCCAAAACCACAGGTAAAAAATAAATTTTAGCTAGATAAAAGGCTCAAGTAAAACAAAGAAATCTTGCCAAAAAATTAGAAGACCATTTATACAATCCAAGAGTTAATGCAGTCTTCCTAAATAAGAGTAAGAATTCATTCTTATCTATTCCTTGTATTCTTTGTTACTTTATACTAAAATAAAGCAATAAATAAAAAGCGTTATTTAATTTCTACTAAAAAAGTAAAGGGAGTTATAGCTAACCCTATAAGTATAAAACATTTGTTTGGCAAAAATGGAAGTCAACACACAAAATATATATCTAGAAAATAATATTTCTAATAAGGTTAATTTCCACACCACACAAAAAATTTATGCAAACTAATTAGAAAAAGGCAAGCCAATTTGAAAGAAATAAGGAGGTGTCATAAAGAGTAGATTTATAGAAGATATAACCCAGATAATAAATAAACAGCATTAGGAAGAAGCACAAGTCATCTCTTGTAGAAGACTTCTGTTCTTTCCAGGGCCAATGTCTAGTTCTTTGGGACACAGGGAAGATTAGAAGGTTGCAGTCTGCCTCTCTGCTGAAATTACCTTGCTACCAGGCCTGCTCCACTGCAGTCAGACCATGCCGGGGTGTGGGGCCACTATGGGCTTCATGCTTTACTGATTCCACATGAGAAGCAAGGCCCAGGGATCCTCTGTTCTCAGGTCCCTCAATTTCCCTGGAGGTTCCGTCACCAATCCAGAGAAAGGAATGGATGCTCTGTCCCTTCCACATAGCTCTTATCCTCAACTTGGGAAGAGTGTTCATCTCTGCTCTTTTGGCATGTTGGGAAGGAAGAACTTCTAGCTGGACCAAGAATCAAATTGACATGAGATAGGTTAACAGGAGAAAATCAAATTTAATTTCAGACATGTGGGAAATCCACACAGACATGGCAGTTAGGTAACAGGAGGCTTATGTGAGCTCAGAAGAGAGTCAGGGTCTGGGGATGCAAAGGAGAGGAAGACCATTAGCAGAATGGTGAGAGGAGATGTTTGGAAAATCAAGTTTTGCCTGTTATGCAAATAAGTTTCTGGGTAAAGATGAAGCCCTGTGTTAGTTGTACCTGGGTAGCTCAGATTATGATCTCAGGTTCTGGGATGGAGCCACACATCAGGACTATGCTCAGTGGGAAACGTTTGTCTTCCTCCTTTTCCCTTTCCCCTCCCCTTATTCATACTCTCTCTCAAATAAATAAATAAAATATTTTTTTAAAGAGAAACCCCTGTTAATACTTCTTTGTCTGCTACAGGCTAGCAATTGGAGGAGATAAAGAGCTTTTCCTGAAACTTCTGGATTTTAATTGTATTTAACTCAAAATAATTCTTATGCTAAAGTGGCCCATCATGGAACTGCCTACTCTTGGTCCCTATAGAAGTGAGGACTGGGGCCCAGCAAGTTCTCCATTACACTTATTTTTAGGCCAAAGCACTGGCCCTTGGAGGCTCAAAAGCTGAGGAAACCTAAGTTTGCCTTTGAATCCTTGTTCTGGATGTGTATATGGTCGTAGGGAGAGGCAGAAGGCCTGAGGACAGTGGAGGATGGGAGAGCTAACACCTGACAGTATCATCCCCTGACAGTGAAATTGTGGGAGTTTCTAAGGACTCAAAGTGAGCAGGTAGAAGAATTGGGGCCAGAACTTAGGGGTCCTGACAAGGAACTAGGAGTGTGTGGGCGAGGCCACATCTTCAGTTGCTTGTGCCTCTGTCTCTACCTTCCTTCTGGTGAGCCCTCCTGGGTAAGGCATTACTGACTCCCTCCGTGCCATTGAAACACATAAGGTAGCAAGGAAGCTTCTCCTGCCCTAGGCGGACATTCTGGCTGAGTCCTGGAGAGCAGTAAGGGTACTGAGTAAGGGTACTCTTCCCTCTGTGAGCTCAGAACAGGAGGCCCTACAGATTCACCCCCTCCACCAGGCCGGAAGTCAGCTTGTGATTGGACACTTCCCGCCTCCCATCCAGGGGGACTGGCAGGCCTCACATACTGCATGCTGGCCAGGGGCGAGTGAGTAACAGCTGGCTCTGTCAGGAGATTAATTCTGAGCTAGGTGGCATTCACTTCTTACTCTACCACTCACCTGCTCTACACTGCCACCACTGACTGACAAAGCACATTGTCCTGATCTGACACATCACTGGGTAAAATTGCCAGGGTCTTATAAATTATTATCATTCATGCTTGTGTGCACACAAGAGAGTGCCTTTTGCCCCAACTCACTCACTACAATAAAGGCAGCACCAGGGAGGTTACCCCTAAAACACTGGGGTCTGGGACTTTGTAATGACTTCCGGGGCCAGGCTGCAGAAAGGCTGAAGTCACATTTTAGAACCTGAAAGTCCCTCAGAAGTATTCTCTACACTTAAATTTTCAATGTAGGAACTGTTCTCTTTCGTTATTGTTGCATTTATTGTTTATTCGGGGTTTCTTAATTTTGTTTTCCAAAAATTGGGAATTATTATTTGTGGTTTTGTTGTTCTGTTGCTTTTAAACGCATACAGTGGCAGATGCCATTTTAGGTACTTAATCTTTAAAAAAAAAAAAAAACAACTCTCTTTAATCTTCCTGGCAATGACAATTCTATGTTCTGTGCTATTTTCATTTCATATTATTTACATCATTTTCATTTCATGAAGCAACTGAGGTACAGAAATGATAAAAGACTTGTCCAAGGTCATTGAATTTCCAAGTTTGCACACATAAAATTAAATGCAGGCTCTCTAGTTTCAGAGTCTGCACTCTTAATCACTATGTTACATTATCAGAAGCATTAACATCTATTAATTGAATTAATATGTTTTATTTAATAAATATTTAATTTAAAAATTTATTTCACTAATAAGCAACTGTATGTGTGGATCATCTGCTGTGTGGCAGTTGGTCTATATGTTGGGAATACAGTGGAAAACAAGATAGACAAGATCTCTACTCTCATGGAACTTATATTCTAGCAAGGAAGATTGAAAATAAATAGATAAATAAATAATTTCAAAGAATGAGAAGTATCAAAAAAGAACAAAACAAGGTGATGTGACAGTAACTTCAAGGGAATTCATTTACATAGAAATATTTTGCTGAAGAAATGACAAGAAGGAGACAACCGCATGAAAAGGAATGAGCCTTTCAGAAAGAGGAATAGCAAATGAAAGGATCCTGAGTTTGTAACAAGGTTGGCAAATATGATGACCAAGAACAGATAGAAAGATCAGTGGATGGATGGATGGATGGATGGATGCATAATAGATACAAACAAGGCATGAACTTAGAATTTCAGAATCTCAGAACATCTTCATCCCCCTCGTCCTCCTAATCATCATCGAAATATCACCACCATCCCATAAGATGAAAAGCAGAAGGAATTATCTAAATATCTATAGCCAAAAGAAACAATTTTCAATAAAGAAGGGTATAACCATAACCTTAATAATTGGCTGTATTTGGGTTGTGAATGTTGCTCAAATGTTCACATCCCCAAATCAATAACCAAGGACATAATCTCATAACGTGCACCCTCAATACCTTATAAGAACATTTGTTTTCAGCAATTGATGCTAACAGGGAAGAATTCAGAATGGGAGACACAACAATACAGGAAGGGATCTGGGAGCTCTGGATCCAGGAAGACCCTGCACATGAGTACAGAGTAGGTGCTCTGGGAAAGACGATGAGCAATGTTTTGAACAAATGAATGATGGAATGGGTGGATTTATTAGTGCTCCTTAATAAGAGATGTCTAAGAAGTAAAGAAAGTTTTTCTTAGAGGTATTTCTGTGTTCATGTAGATTTCTCAAGTGTGTGTAAAACCCTTCGGCTGAGTATGAAGGCTCGTATTACTTTCTCAAAGCAAACCTGTCAAGATTTTCTATTTCAAAGAGTCAATACATTTTTCTCTCCATCCCACGTTTGGAAATTAAACAATACACTACTAAATTCCAAGGGTCAAAGAAGAAGTCTTAAGAGAAATTTAAAACACATAAAAAATGAATGAAAATTAAAATATAACATATCAAGATATGTGGTATGCAGCTAAAGCAATCCTAAGAGAGAAATTTACTGCATTAAATTACTTTAAAATACTAACAAATCAACCTAGCAATATAAAAAACAGAATGAGACAGCATGATCCACTTGAATTTCTTCCAGATATGTGATATGGGTTCAACATAAAAAAAAAATCAATCAATGTAATCTACCATCTCAGCAGGCTAAAGAGAAAAACCACATGACCATATCAATTGACACATATAGGGCCTTGTTTTTTGTTTTTTGTTTCTAACACAGACTCCAGCCCAGCATGGAGCCCAACACGGAGCTTAAACTCAAGACCCTGAGATCAAGACCTGAGTTGAGATCAAAAGTTGGAAACTCATCCGACAGAGCCACCCAGGCACCCCAACACAGGCAGCACATTTGACAAAATCCAATGTGCATTCATGATGCAAATTCTCAGCCAAGTAGAAGAGAGAGACCATCCTCAATCTCATAAAGGTACCCACAAAAAAAACCTACAAGTAAGTGAACACCATGCTGACCTTGAAGGATGGATTGCTTTCCCTCTAAGGCTGGGAGCCAGGACAGGAGGGTCTATCCTCACCATTCATAGTACAGTGCTGCAAGTTCTAGCCACTGCAAGGCATCAAAAAAAGGAATAGGCAGTGGAGAGAAAAGCAAACTGTTCCTATTCACAGATGACATATTGCCTACATAGAAAATCCCAGGAAATCTTAAAAACAAACTAACTAACTAATAGCTAAAATAAGTTAGCAAGATCTGCGAGGGTACAAAGTTGGAGATTAACACACAAACGTCAAAAAGTCAATTTCCATGTCCTAGGGTGAACTTGCGGGAACCAAAATAAAAACTAAAATACCTCTGGTGCTTGTTCCAAAGAAAATTAGATACTTAGTTGTCAACTTAAAAAAAAAATGTACAAGATCTAAAAACTACCAAAGGCAGATGAAAGAATCCCAGGAAGATCTAAAGAAGGGGGAAGGCATGCCATGTTCACTCACTGGAAGACTAAATATAGTAAAAATGTCAATTTTCCCCAAATTGATTTTTCCCTTAAAAAAGACACATATGGACAAAATATTTAAATTGGACATCTCACCAAAGACATGTAAATGGCATAAAACCATATAAAAAATGTTAAATATTGTTAATCATCAGAGAAATGCAAATTAAAACCATGATGAAAAGCCATTGCATACTTACTAAAATGCTAAAAAAAAAAAATAGCAATCCAGTGCTGCCAAAGAGATGAAATCACTGGAAATCCCATAAATTACTCCTCAGAGTATAAAATGGCATGGTCATTTTGGAATTTAGCATTTCTCCTAAATTCCAAAGATGCATGTATTATACAACTCAGCAATTCCATCCTTATTTATGTATGTATCTATAAGGCAACCTTTTTGTGAATGTTTATAGCAAATATATTCATCAATTCATAAAACTGGAAATAATACAGATGTCCATGAATTTGTGAATGGATAAATCTTGATCTACCCGTACAACAGAACGTTACTCAACCGGGAAAAAAAAAATAAGCTGCTGATAGACAAGAAACATGACCTGTATGTCTGAAACTGACATAATGTTGTGTGTCAACCATACCTCACTTTAAAACTAATTAATTAATCATTTTAAAAGTAGCAAATAAAAGAGAAATAGGTGACTCTCAAACACATTATAATAGACATCTCTAGTTAAAAAAAAAAAAGCCAGACACAAAAGACTGCATACTGCATGATTCATTCTACATAAAATTTTTTTTTACTTTAAATTTATTTTATTTTTTCAGTGTAAAATTTTAGAAAAGGTGAAATTGTAGCAACAGAAAACCAAACAGTGGTTGCTCATGACTAGGGCTGGGGAATGGCTTTCAAGAGGCACAAGGGAACTTTGAGGGAATGCTGTAAAATATTCTACTTTATGACTAAGGAGGTAAACATATACTTGACTGTATTCATCTACCAAACTCATTAAAGTAGGCTCTTACATTAGACAAATGATAAATTTACTTCAATTTAAGGTAAATTATAGTTCACTAAAACTGGTATGTAATTTACAGTTTACATAAATGAAGACAAAGAACTTTTTGAAAATCTATATACAAGGACACCAAGTTGGGAAGAGAAAAAATGGTGCACAAAAGAGACAACGTGATAATGGGCAAGAAGAAGAAAGTTCTGGGGCGCCTGGGCGGCTTAGTGGGTTAAAACCTCTGCCTTCGGCTCAGGTCGTGATCTCAGGGTCCTGGGATCGAGGCCCACATCGGGCTCTCTGCTCAGCAGGGAGACTGTTTCCTTCTCTCTCTCTGCCTGCCTCTGCCTGCCTGTGATCTCTCTCTCTCTGTCAAATAAATAAATAAATAATCTTAAAAAAGAAGAAGAAGAAGAAGAAGGAGGAGGAGGAGGAGGAGGAGGAGGAGGAGGAGGAGAAGGAGAAGGAGAAGGAGAAGGAGAAGGAGAAGGAGAAGGAGAAGGAGAAGGAGAAGGAGAAGGAGAAGGAGAAAGTTCTGGAGTCACACTGGCCTTCATGGGTCAAGGCAAGTGATTCTCAGTATTGCGTGCACTCCAGCTGGGCTTCCCAGGAGCCGGGCTGCCCGAGTCACTGAAGGGACTCACAGAATCAGCATCTCCACACTCCAGGCCCTAGGCTGTAGCTTTGGGAAGTTCGCCAGGTGGTTTAGTGAGGTTTTCCTGACATGATCTGGTGCTAAAGCTGCTAGGTGAAGACAAGTAGCCTTCAGGGCTCAGTGCTTGGGAATTCCATGTGCATGGCAAGAAGGCTGTCTGGCGTGTCTGAGAATACGTAAGAGGATTCCCGGTGAGGCAGGGGGTCAGCCAACAGGAGAGCCATGCCGCCATGCTACCCAGTGACCCCCCAGCACAAGGGTCCTCTCTATGCAGAAAGGCTATCTCTAAACACAGCAGAAGTGTCAGAAAACTTATGTTTCCTTAGAGGGTGACTTACACACCAGTTGCTGTGTTTCTTTTTTTCCCTTAATTGCAATAGATCTTTTCAAAGCAGAAGCTCCTGGGTGTTTTCCTGAGTCTTGCTAGCAGGGTTGTTGGTTATAAGCCATCTGCTGGCTGTGTGAATGTCCACCCAGTCCTCCCAACAGGGGGGTTTGCCTGATGGCAGAATGTGCATAAAACACTTGGAAGTTAGAACAGCAAATATTATTCAGACACAAATAGTTCCTATTAGGATAATTGTTTCTGAAATGGATCTATCTCTTCAAAAGTATTTTTACCAACATAAAACCTACAACCCCTTCCTTCGATGCTGCTTTTTTGGGCATGGCTAATCAGTTCATAGAAAGTTGCAAAGCAGGAACAAAGTTTCTGATCACTTGTTAATAGCTGTTCGGCCCTGGAACTAGTCCTACAGGAAACAGTGGCTCTTTAAAACATACATAGGCTACCTGGGGCAGGCATCTGAATCCCTCTTGCCCTTTGGAACAGTCTGGAAGCCTCATCCAGAGAGGCACAGATTTTATTGTTCTGACGTGAAACCAGGCATGAGAATCTTTTCTTTAAGATACATGTTTTCTTATGTGCATCTGAGAACCACAGGCCTAGCGATATGAGACAAGATGAGACGGATTCATCAAGCTAACTTTATTGAGCACTTACTAATGGTCGGGCAAAATGGTTGAAGGAGGCGGGTTTCCCACAGTGGCTTCCTAAGACCTTATGTTCTTTGGTTGGTACTACGAGCAGACAGAAGACAAAGGCATTTTGAAACCCACCTGTGCACATGCTTCTTCAGGAAGAAGCTGAGCTCCTAGATGCGTGATTTTATTCAAGCAACGCTACGGCGCTCAACAACCTGCAGCCACCAGAGAGTAAATCTGCCAGTGACGGGGGAGGATCAGCGACAGGGAGAGACATGAGCACAGAGATTGTACATTAACGAAATCTCTGCAATTCCAGGATATTGACAAAGGTACATGCTGATAGCCAAAGAGCATGTAAGGATTTTAATACCACATTTCCAGTTATGACTAGAGAAGCATAATTAGGTACTAAATTACAATGTTAATATTCATTTGAACGCATAAGTACTTGTAGTGGTAGCATCAGGGCCCTGGGAGGGCAGCAGAGGAGATGATTAAATGGACAGAGAGTTTCTTTGAACAAGTTTCATCCTGGGTTCTGTGAGGTCAGCTCCCAGCAAAGTCTTCAAGGGTCAAGACGTGGACGAAGAATGGTGGCTTCTCTCCTTTCATAGCTTGCACTCAAGGGGTTCAGAACAAAGCGAGTAAATAGGGAAGTCACTACAAATTATGGCTCGGAACACACACTAGAACGACACAGGGAGAGAGCCCCCAGAGGAGGGGGTGCTGGGGAGGGCCACCCGGGACAGGGATGCCCAATGAGAGAGGAAGTGCTGGGCTCCACTCTGCACATACATTTTCCAGCAAAAATAGAAGGAAAGGGTCTTGCGGAGGTCTCCTATTACTGGGGTCTTATCTATTTATACCTCCATTTCATCCGAAAAGAATCTGAGGTGGGGCTTACCTGTCATCTGCAAGGAAATTAAAGCTGCTTCCTAAAAGGGGCAAAAGCAAATTGAAGTAATGAGAAGGAAGGAAGGGGGGGAGAGTTAAGAGAGCAAGAGAGAGAAAGAAAACATCGAAGCGTATACACACACACACACACACACACACACACACACACACATATACACACACACACAGGTGCATGTTGTATCAATGCCTTTCGGAAGTCCAAATCTTAACTGGAGCAAGGATTCCCCCTCTTCCCATCTCCCTGGGGCTCAGTTATCTTCCTACAGAATTTCTCTAGGCTTCATACAAAAGGTAAGATTCCAGATTAGGCAATCCTAATTGGCTGGGGCCATCTCCAGTATGTAACAGAAGCAAATCTGTCATCAGCTGTGGAAAACAACAGTCCTCAGCTCCCCCAAACCCCAAAACACATAAGCTCAGCATTTTAACTGGCTGGGGTAAAGCCATTATTTTCATTAATGGAGCTCATTTTTATTTTATTGGGCTTTTTTACTATCAGATTAAAAGCATGTTTTTATTGTAGTTTTTTCTAATGCAATCTGGGATGATGTGCTCAGAATGAATGGAATAGTTATTGTTTTAATTATTTTTTCATTTTGTGTTTTTATTTCGTTTGTTCCTTTTATTTATACTCTTAAGTTTACCGTAATAACACGGACGCAGGGTGCCTGGAGGCCTCCCGTCAGCACCCCGCAGTGGTTTGCCTCAGCTAAAGGCCAGGGAAGAGGAAAACACCAGCACCCTAATGCTTTCAGAGTTGAGGGACAGCAATGCCCCCGGTCCACCCAAAGGGTCACAGGGAACACGGGCAGAGCCAAGGGCACGGGCCCTTCAGGGATGAGAGGAGCAACACAAACTGGCATTCCAGCTCATGTCTGTCCCTGCTCCTTTGCTAAACCCAGCTCACGGCATGAAGAAAAGGTTGGAAGGAGTCTCAAGGTAAATAAGCCACAGGGCACGTCCTTGCTCCCAGCCACACGTCACCAATGCCCAGGCCCACAGAGGCTGCCTGGAAGAACCCATGGGTATTAACATGCAGAGACACTCAGCTTACAATTGACACCTGTTCCCAGTCCATGAAAGTGAGGGGACAAAAACAGTGCCTTTCCAAGAGGTCAAGATGTCTCTGCAACAGTGTGGGCTTGGGCAGGGCAGGATTTCTACGTTCCTCACTTAGCACTAGAAACTGAGCATGTGAGCTTGCTGCCCAGAAACAAGCTGAAAAAATACTGCACATGTAGATGCCCATAACTGCGGATGAAGGGCTCCCCTTGTGTGCCAATACTCTTGATCTCCCTGGATCTGAGTGAAGAAAGCATCCATCCTGTGAAGAGAGGACAAAGCCTGTACTTGGGTTTGCCATGACCCCGTCCTCGCTCTATGGCCTCACTCCTCCTTCCCTTGACTGGTTCCCTTTGCCTGCCTGGCCCCCATTCCCCGGGGATCCCCAGAGTGCTTTCTAGGTTCCCCACCTGGTGGGCTTGTGAGATTAAATCTAGCAAAGGTCCAAAGATCATGTTCATACCCTCCTCAAAGGGCTTCCCATCACATGCACAATAAAATCCAAACTCCTTGTAGACCGCATGAAGTCACTGTGATCTGATCTATCCTGTCCTCCGGGCTTATCTGCCCTGTCTCTGCTCCACTGACCTCACTCTGGCCACACCAGGCCCCTTGAAGGAGCTTGGGCTGACCCCTGCCTGGAGGCTCCCCTTTACCTCTTCACAACTCTGTTCCTAGAAGGGATTCTCAGAGAGGCCACCCTGCTCACCCTCTGCCTCCCCCTATCACTCCCTGTGTTCTCAACCTGCCTTCACTTTCACCAGGACACCTGTCACTGCTGACCTTACATCACCTTATGCCTTTGCTGATTGCCTCTCCACCTGTGAATGAGCACAGTGAGGGGAAATGCTGTGTCTCTAGGCCCAGCACAGCAGTCCTGGTCACTTGGCAGGTGGCCAAGAAGTTTTTGGTAGCAGGTATCTCAGACTCTTTTTACTGCTGTATCTCCAGCATAGAGAAAGTTCTGACATATAGTAGATCGTCAGTAAATGCTTGCTGTCTAGGGGAAAACCCATGAAACAACATGCCAATGGCCATAAATGACTGATCGAGGACCTGTCCATCGCCACTTGTGTTCCAAAGGATGAATCAGGAATTTCCAGAGTGAAGGTGAACTCAGGACTCAGCTCTCTCCTTCCAGGCCCCCTGAAACCAACAGAATACTACCAAAACCACTTTATTTTGTGTCTAAATGAAAATAAGGTAGATGAGGCTTTCAAAACCCATAAATGTTTCCTTCTTAATGAATGTTGAATCACTAAGTCTATTTACTGCATCCTTTCCTTCATATATTTGTCATTTCTCAAAACATATTCTATGTAGATAAACAAGATGTCACACACACACACACACACACACACACACACACACACACTGAAATATTATTCAGCCATCAAAAACAATGAGCTCTTGCTATTTGCAACAGCATGGAGCGATCCAGAGGGAATTAAGCAAAGTGAAATAAGTTAGATGGAGAACAACAAATACCATATGATTTCACTTATATGTGAAAAAAAAGCAAACAAACAAAGAAAAAGCAGAAATAGACCATTAACACAGAGAACAAACTGGTAATGGCCAGAGAGGATGGGTGGGGGGGTGGGCAAGATGGGCAAGGTGGAGGGGGAGTAGGGGCTTCCAGGTATGGAATGAGTAAATCATGGAGACAAAAGAGACAGCACAGGGAAAATACTCAA
Organism: Spilogale gracilis; assembly: GCA_004023965.1. NCBI lineage: Eukaryota > Metazoa > Chordata > Mammalia > Carnivora > Mephitidae > Spilogale > Spilogale gracilis. Next base: position 136,461 of record PITA01002313.1, read on the forward strand.
TGGTATTGTAACAGCGTTGTGTGGTGACAGATGGTAACTACCTTGTGATGAGGGCAGCTTCATGTATAGACTTGTCCTGTCATTATACTGTACACCCTAGAACTAATGTAACATTGTGTGCCAACTGCACTCAAGTAAAAAGTAAATAAAGACTGATCCATAGTAAAAATAAGAAGATTCAGGTCTTATCCAAGGCTATGCCATTCAATTTTCAACTACTTCTTAGAAATAGAAAAATAAAATATTGCAGAAGTTATTTTCAGTTATGAATGAAATTATTGGGGTGGAAGGAATAAGAGACAGAAAACCAACACAAGATCTTTCACTGCATCCTTTTTTTATGTCATTTTATCTTTGAACTCTGTGATGTTATACAGAGTACACTCATCAAATATAACTTAAATGGCTTAAGAATCAAGCAATAGTGATTACAACAAAGAAACAGAGCATGTAGCACAGTTTAACAAAATTCCAGCAGTATATTCTAGAAACAACTTTCGCTTCACAAAAGATGTCGTTCCCTTAAGGGAAGTGAACGCTGCAGCTAAAGAACTATTTTTTTTGCCTAAAGACAATTGGGAAGACGCTCTCCCGCCTTGCAGAGAATACCCAGATTTAAGTTATGTAAACAAAAGAAGTCCATTTATCACAACCCACACTCAAGTGCCAGGGCTCCATGGCATCCTGAGCATGAGACATGAAGTTGCCAGCCCCGTGCACTGCTAAATTGTCCTTCCCATGCTGCACTTGTGAATCCCATAGCCAATGCAATTATATTTCTCAGAGAATTTTGGAACAAAATGGAGCCAGTAAGGCAGGGGTTCTTAACTTAAGTTGGGCAGACGTTGGTGGGTTACTTTTGCCAAATATCCCTTCATTTTAAAAAGTGCTGCAGGGGATGACAAAGCTGGGGGTCATACATTTATAAAAAAGATAATATTACACACTCACGCACAATTGTGTGTCATTTGCCTGGGACAACATGGAATGTAGTTTGAGACGTGTGGTTCCATCCCTAGTTTGAGCTGCGTGCAGGCTTCTGTCTTGGTTCATAAGCAATAACAGTACTGCTAATTAGTATTCCATTTTAAAGATATATTGTACAAGTTATATAATTATATATTATATAAGTATAACCATAAAAAAGTTCACGGCCAACCCTTCTCTCTGCCAAATGTCATTCTAAAGACCTTTACAGTGTCGCCACGGCAGTACTATCTTCCCTCATTTCTGATGAGGAGAGTGGGACATGGGCTAGGTGACTTGCTTAAGATCATAGAGCTGGAGGGCAGCAGAGTTCCATCAGAACCCCAGTCTCGGGCCTGAGGTCAGCAGTGGCTGGTGCCATGGTGGCCTGAAGTCAGGAGAGGGCACAGGGAACCATGGGGATGAGCAGGGTGGTCTCCCTGGGAATCCCTTCTAGGAACAGAGTCATGAAGAGGTAAAAGGGAGCCTCCAGGCAGGGGACAGCCCAAGCTCCTTCAAGGGGGGCTGGTGTGGGCAAAGTGAGGTCAGTGGGGCAGAGACAGGGCAGATAAGCCCAGAGGACAGGATGGGTCAGATCATAGTGACTTCATGGGGTCTACAAGGAGTTTGGATTTTATTGTGCATGTGATGGGAAGCCCTTTGAGGAGGGTACGAACATGATCTTTGGGGCTTTGCTGGATTTAACTTCACAGGCCCACCAAGTTGGGAATCTAGAGAACACTCTGGGGACCCCCCCCCCGGGGAATGGGGGCCAGGAAGGCAAAGGGAACCAGTCAAGAGAAGGAGGAGTGAGGCCACAGAGCTTCAAGGTAGTGCTGGCGCTTATTGAAAACATGTGGCAGCTCATAGAGGGAAATTCTTGTGCTAAATGCCCAGCATCTGAACCCTGCCTGGTTTTGCATTCTCAGACACAGTAACTCATCTGGGGCTTAACTTTTATTTTTCACTCACCTTCTATGCAGAAATTGTCCACTTTTAAGTTAAAGAAGCAATGCTGGGCTGGTCAGTGGGCTCAGGGCACCTCTTGTATCTGGGGGTGGGAGCTAGAGGTTTGATTCAGGACTAGGATCATTCCTGTGGGCCATATGCTCAGACATCAAGCTCTGAAAACCATGCCATGATGATTTAGGGAGCCCCATGGACTGGAATCTCCATTCTCATCACACTTGTCTTCTTCATCTTTAGGCCTTCCCATTCTTAGCTCCTGGCCCTGCCCCGGTGTAAAGGAATAAGAACATGTATGTGCATGCCCAGAACATGACACCACATGTGTGCACACCCAGAACATGACTGCATGTGTGTGCATGCCCAGAACATGAGAACAAAGTTGGCTGGTACACTCATTACACTTCAGAGATATGTGTTGTTGGAGAGAATGTGAGGTCTCCATTCAGGGAACATGGCAGAGTGGGCCAAGCTCAGCCCATATCTACCTGAATGATGAAACTGGCTTGGAGGCCAGAATTTGTTCCTCTATGCTATTACCTCCTTATTTCTTTCTCCCGATTGTATCCGTCTATTGTGACCCATCAGGAGACAAGCAGGAGAGGGACAGAGCATCTTGCTCATCCTGTTTTGAACTGGCATCTCAAGTCTTCCTGGGCTTTTATAGAACACATGCCCAGGGCCACAGAGGACACTTGATGAAAGAGGGCTTCTCTCTTAGAGAATGCTGCTCAACACCCTCCCCTGTGCACACACACTCACACACACAGCTGTAGAGCCTTGGGCACAAACTACTACCTCATGCACACAGGAAGTCCGGGATTTAATGGCTGGGCTTATCTTGTGCGACATTCCCAAGGCTCCATTTTTCATTAAGCAATTTTTAAAGAGTTTTATGACCCCATGAACAATAATTTTTTTAGTGAAAGCAGACTGAATTGTAAGTGGCGGTAATTACACCAAACTAATTGTAGGCAAAATTAGTAAGAGGTCAGATCCGTTTGGTCGCAAAGGAAAATATATGCCTGGATCACACCTTAAATGATCTCTAGGAAATTAATTCATCATGGAAAAAAGGAATCTTCCTAGATTAACAACAGGTCTCTCTTAGAACATTTGAAATAATTGGGGTTTATCTTTGGTTTTTGTTAGATACTCAGTGTGTGTGTATCTGCGGTGTGTATGTGTACCCGTGAGTGTACGTGTACATGTGTGCACAGATTGGGGTGGAGAGAGGTGACATGTAGATTTCCACAGTGCCATCTCAGATGACTAATTCTCTCCTTAGTGGGACATGGAACATGACCCAGAAGTCAGGAGACATAGAACACCGTAGGCCCCTACGAGCTCAAACATTGTCCAGCACAACCTTCTTCCCCACTTTAAAAATGCACAACAACAATATGATTGGATATGACAGTGATATTGTCCTCTGAAGTGCCATTTTAGCACAGAGAATGCACATTTCTTGATATGGGTACAAGGGCCATGCAAAGTTGACTGGTGGTCCCACAGAGGTCAGACTCATGATGACCCATGTCACTGGTACACTGAGGTTTGCAAAAGTGAATCACCTCTTCCATAGGAACTGAGTCCCAAAGTCAGTACTCGGGGCTAAAATCCTATATGATTGAATTACCCTGGAGATCTATTGGTAAAGACTAAGTTGGAAAGTGACCTTCCCTCTCTCCTCAATTAGTCTTCACTTTTCGGCATGGATTCCTGCTCCTATGGAAGACTACCAGCTGAAATACCTAGTTTATGTTTACAGGTCCTATTGCACAAAAATTACTTCTTTAAACCCCAAGGCCACTCAGTGCTATGCAAGGGCACACCACCAGAGGCACAGGAGCCTGGGACCTTCAGGAAAACCAGACTGGAGCCCAGGCCTCAAAGCACAGGCCCCCTGATTGGTGGCAAGGTCACCATACCATCTCAACTCTTCCGATGCCTTTCTTCTTGGCTGCTGAGCACTTGAAATTGCATGACTTAAACATGTATACCCTGCATCCCTTTGTTATTAATTCCTGGATAGAAGTGTGGCCAGCTCAAATTTCCATGGAGACATACCAGTGGGTTTCACTGTAAGGAAATAGGGAAGGCGAATGGCTGGAAATATACCTGGAGATAAATATACAGATTCTTGCATGTTTAGCCTGAGAGGGTCCATCAGAGCTACCTCACTTGCTCCGATGTAAGATTACTTTGCAAAATACACTGGGAAATATGAGATAAATGCATTGCCAAGAGGGAGAAGATTAGGCTTCTCTCATGTCTGCATGGGCAAGAGGTGCTGGCATCCTCTGACTCAAAGTAAATGTTGGGCAGATTCAAATAGCCATAGCCCCTACACGGGGCAGTGACATTGGGTCCCCATGTGGTGAGGAAAGCGGCATCTCCAGCCTATTGCAGAATGGTAAAGAGACAGGAAGTTCACTGATTCTCAGCCCATCATGGCTAGAAATTTCATTGCTGGGCCTGGAATCCCAAAGTCCCTTAGAGGTCAGAGACACTTTTTGTTGAGAGGCTTTTGACTCTCCTCATACAGGATATTTTCAGGGTACACATTAGCCATTTATGCCCCTGGCAGTGACAGATCTCTCTTACTAGTCCCATCCCCCACCCCCCAGCTGCCAATAAGCCATTATCTGAACATCCAGACACTATCAGGGCAGCACAGGTCCCTCTTACAGACCCACAAACCAAAATCTGGGGCTGGGTGTCTTCCCCACTGGAACTGCAGGCTAATCCAAAGTAATCACATGGAAATGGAGGTCGGAGACACCAGTCTGTGCCAACATTGTCATAGGACCAAGGGCCAGGGAATCTATTCCAATGCCAAAAGGTGCCCATGACTTTGTCCCATGACAGAGACACTAACTGAGCCAGCTCCTTCAGTTTCGTTCATAGGATCCTTCATGGCCCAGCTAGCCTACTGCATGTGGTTTCATTTCCCACCACACTCTGCCACCTGAGACCACTTCTTTCCCTTGAACTTGAATGTGGTTCTCCTTTTGGAACTCCTTGGTGTGTCTCCACCCACCTAAATAATTCCTTCTCATCCTTCAAAACAACTCAGGTATTGGGGCACCTACATGGCTCTGTCAGTTAAGACTCTGCCTTCGGTTCAGGTCATGAACCCAGGGTCCTAGGATCGAGCCTCACATTGGGCACCCGGCTCAGCAGGAAGTCTGCCTCTCCCTCTCCCTCTGCCCCTACCCCCAGCTCCTGCTCTCTCTCTCTTGCTCTCTCTCAGATAAATAAAAAAATAATAATAATAAAAAACCTCCAGTATCATAGCCTAAGGTGGTGGTAGATTTTTCACCTCTCAATGGGATGGTGTCATGCTCTGTCACTCACAGGACACAGTGTACTATAACTATCTGACCCATGGCTGCCCCACATGCACCAGACCTTGACACTCCACCCCTAGCAGGTGTGTGTTTGTGACCCCACCATCCAGCCTCATGCCTTGCAGGGTAGGCGGTCAATACAACTTTGTTAAATGAACAAGCATGTCGTGCTCCCTCCAAGTCACTACTCAGTGGCCACATTTGATGTAGCCAGTTTACTCTGCTAAAAGATATGCAGTACTTACAGGAAAGCACCCTCTAACATATCTGTACTTATAGAAAATTCCACACCAGGGCTGAAAGCCTGATTTTGACCACCATTCTGGGCCCCCAAATCAGGTTGATTGATACCCAAGACTTGACACCAAGGAGGAAGAAGAGGAGGGAAAAAGAAGGAGGAAGGGGAGGAAGAGAAAGAGAAGGGGTAGAAGCAGCTGGACAGACACACAAAGAAACTGACCCTTGCTCTTCGGGGTCAACCTGAACTTCTTGGGCAGTGAAGACAGGGATGGCTGCAGACCCCCAGCCCCACGGGAGAAATTCCCCAGCAAGTCCTCATGAGCTTTGGCTGAGAAAGGCTCCCGGTCAGAAGCTCAAGTCTTGCAAGAGACAATATGGCTGCAAGAACTGAGCTCCATTTTGCAATCTTTTCTCAGTGGCTTCAGCCAAGTAGCTGCAAGAAGGGCCCTTAGAGATACAAAATCTAAGAAAAATAGTCCTGGCATCTAATTACAACAGTGCAGTTTGCTGCTTTTATCTGTAATTGGACTGTATAGTCTTTCATTCTAATTTACTTTACATCTAAACTGTGATAATCAAGACAAGCAGAACTGAATGGTCTCTAACTGGCTATCCTACTGACACCCGTTAATGCCTAATTATAACAACTAAATTAAAGATGCGACTGTAAAGAGGTGGAATATCAGTTTGAAGCATTTAATTCTGTGGAAAGAAGTAGAGATTTTAAATCCTAAGTAAGAAAATCAATATTATGCCTCATTATATTGGTATTGCTAAACAGATTAATGAAATTAAGTATTTTGTTGTGTTGCTTTTCTGTTTTCCAATGTTGTCCTGATGCAATGGTGGTTTGTAATGAAGGAGTACTGCAGACGAGGAAGTCTAAATGGAGAGCCAATTTATACACCGAAATTGGGAGATAGCTAATCTCATTTATAGAGCAAAGGTTTTCTTTTGATATGGTTAGATTTTTAGATAGGCATTATGGGTCTGGACTTTTGCTCACAGAACAAAAATACATCCAACTCAAAGCAAAGGCAGGTGCTGTCTTTCCTCTTATGGGCAGATGTGTCAAAAGGGACCACCTTGATAATAGCAGTGTTCACAAACGTTCTGACTCAGGACAAGCATCCTCGGCGCTCCTTGCATCAGTGGCCCCCTAGTTGATGCCACCTAGGAAAATGCAGGGCAAAGAGGCAAAGGGAAGCTGGGAAGAGGAACAGAAGACATGCCAGGCCTCCAGAGCCCTTCAGGGCTTTGGAAGCTAGAGAAGAAGCTGTGAGAAGAAGGCATGGTTCAGGTTTGACAACAGAGCTCAGAAGTAGAAGGACCAGGTTGGCAGAGGGAGGGAAGGCGTGCAATTCCTGAGCTCGGTGAGGCAATGCACACCTGTCCCTGACTAGGTGGCAGCATATGACCACCCACCCTGCCCGGTGGAATTCTAGATTTGTCTTCATCTGCTCGTTTCTTTGACTGATGTTCATACTTATCCTGACTTCTAAGTCGACTCAAAAAACTAAAACGTGCCAATGCTGACAGTGGGTCAACCCCCTTAATCCCCCCACCACAGAGTTGCACAAATGCAGCTCTTCAAAGAATCCGAAGACCTTGCAAGAGACAGTGACCATTTGAAGGAATCTCTAGAAATCCTCCGGAGTTGAGCTTACTGACCAGTGAGTTACTGAAGGAATGACCTAAGAATAGCGGAGCTCCAGACCTTTTCAGAGATGGGGAACCCCTTCAAACACAAAGCAGGCTGAGCCCCTGCTCTCCCACTGTCAAGCTGGCCCATTCACAAGTGTGTGGGAGGCACAGGGCTGCAAACAAGGAAAGCACAGCTGTAGGGACCTTACCCAGAGCTTCCAGATCCCCAAATCAGGAAGGAAGACATGTTAATTCCAACTTACGTTTGAATGGTTGTTTTTGGAAAAGAGAATTCGATTTTGAGTTTTGTCTCAGCATCTCTGCGGATTCCCAGGGACCTTTCCCATCTCGTAAGCATGTGTACAATGGGAAGGTAGGGGTGACAGTGCCCTGCAGGCAGTGATCAACTGTGGCCTGAGGCAGGTCCCCAGCCCCCTCGGGAAGGGCCCACAAGGCAAGGCATGGGTCTAATTGTCTCCTACTGCTGGCACTCAGGAAGCCAGTGCTGTCACCTCCCACAAGGCCCGCCTCTCAGCTGCACAAACAAAGCCAAATAAAAACTGCTGACGGCCGCTGGTCCCACTGCGACAGATGTGGTGTCTCTGCACCATCTTGCCTGTTCTTAAGGGCTTTGTTTTTTTTATTGCAAACAGACAGATGTAGCTTGTCCCTTCCATCTTGTTTATGATGCTTCTGGAGCACCTGTGGAAGACGGGTCCCTGCAGAAATCTTTGACTTCCGTTCAGATGGCTTGAGACGAAGCCAGCCGGCTCTGCAACCCAGTCTGCACGTAATTCTGGGTTCTTCTGCACACATTTGCACCAAGCCCAGAGAAACTTGACTCACTCAGAGGATAATCCCAGGCACCTTAGCATCACCACATCTCATGTGCATGGGATGTTTCCAGTGTGTACACATTCCTCAACACGAGTGGAGGACGTGCCACGGACCACTTGGCCTTGAGGTCAGTCTGTGATCTGATTCTTGGTTCCATCAGACTCCTCACTTTACAAATTGTTTCCCTTACCCGGCTGTGTGTCCATTTAGTCCTAGGACCCCTGCATGGAGAGCAGGGCCCTGATCAGCCAGGGAGGGCTTGTAAGGCCTCTGGCCATCCCCTTGTTGACCTTCATGCCCTCAGGGAAAGTGGCCCACAAACCCAGTGTGAAAAAACAGATATAGGGCAGGGAGAACAGGGGATGGCATAAAAAGACCCAGCCTGGGGGCACCTGGGTGGCTTAGTCATTAAGCGTCTGCCTTCGGCTCAGGTCATGATTCCAGAGTCCTGGGGTCAAGCCCCGTATCGGGCTCCCTGCTTAGCAAAAAAGCCTGCTTCTCCCTCTTCAGCTTTCTCTGCTTGTGTTCCCTCTTTTGCTGTCTCTCTCTCTGCGTTAAATAAATAAATGAAATATTTTTAAAAATATTTCATTTATTTATTTGACAGAGGGAGAGATCACAGGTAGGCAGAGAGGCAAGCAGAGAGAGAGGAGGAAGCAGGCTCCCCGCTGAGCAGAGACCCTGACATGGGCCTCGATCCCAGGACCCTGAGATCATGACCCGAGCTGAAGGCAGAGGCTTTAACTCACTGAGCCACCCAGGCGCCCAATAAATAAAATATTTTAAAAACAAAAATTAAAAAAGACAGAGAGAGAGAGATCCCAGCCTGGGGGCTGCTTCCTGCTTTCAGCCTTACCCTGGGGGCCTCCTTAGCCCCACGCAGACCACTAAAGACCATTTGCATGGCTTCTCATTTCCTTAGCACAGACAATACCAGAGCAATGATACTTGTGGATTTTCTGTGACAACTGCCTTTTCTTTTCACCCTTATGTTTTCATGCCACTGCCTTTGCTGTATGGCAAACCACCCCAAGACCCATGACTTAAATACAACGAGCGTGTATTGAGCTCATTCATGCTTCTGTGGGTTGGCTGAGTGGTTCCTCTGGTCCAGACAGGCTCAGCTCATCGCCGCTGGGCTCACCCATGCATCTCTGATCAGCTGGGGAGTGGGCCGGCAGCTGGAAGATCTAAAGTGGCCTCAGTCATGTGGCCAGCAGCTGGCAGACTGTTGGCCAGGGTGACGAAGCTAATCGGGCCACTGGGCTGTCATCACGCAGCAGCCTAGTCCTGACCTCTTTACATGGTGGTCCAAGCAAGACAGGGAGGCCAGATGCACTTTTCAAGTCTCAGTGTGGAGCACGTCTCCCACTGTCCTTGGCTCAAGCAGCCCCCTGGCCGAGAGCAGTCAGCGTAGGAGGACCCACCTGAGAGCGTGGACACCGGGAGGGGAGGAATCTGTGGCCATGTCTGCGTCCACCAGTGTTTTGCTTGGCCTCCTTAATTGAGTGACTCAATCATTTACTTCCACCCCTAGTGTTTACAAACGAAGCATGCCTTCAGCTTGGGTTGCCGCTTTAATATATGAGGTTTCAGAAAACTATTTTCAAACTGCAATCAGACTGTTTTTTCAGTCCAAAGTTTTCTTTTTTTCTGCTTTGACTACCTTATGTTCTGATAATTTGGTTTGAATGATTTCTTTCTTTAGGTTTTTTAAAGTTGTCTGCTGTGTGTGTTTAATTCTTAATATCCCACAGACATGCGAAAGTCAGTAATTTTGGTTATTTGATACAAATACACAGATATAGTTACATACAGGTTTTAATTTAGGCATGGAATGAACCTTGATGGTAGTATTTTGAGTGTTTCTCTGCTGTTATTATCTGCCTGATCTGTCAATTTCTAAAAAGAGATTTCCATGTTATTGTTATGGAGTTTTACCTGACACATGTCTGTGCAATGTTGTAGAAAGAATTAAAAAGTCATTAATTATATAAGAATTCTGTAATTCTTTGGAGAAATGAAGTTGTTATCAATACAAAACAACTTTCTTTTCCTGCTTCATGTTGTTTACATAGAATTTCTTATATTAATCTAGGCTAAGAGTCTCATTTATATGGTGAGTAGAAGTAAAAACTGTTGTGTTCTTCTTGGAATAAAATTTGTCTATGTATTTAAAATTATAAAACTGTTCATTCCATTTTAAAATGGAAAGTTTTATTGTGGTCATTGTAGATTCACATTCAGTTGAGAGTAATAGTAGAGAGAGATCCAAGTACCTTGTTCCAAGTTTCCACCATCGCTAACATCTTGCAAACTATATCCCAACCAATATATTGTCATTGATACAATCCGCTAATGCCATTCAAATACTCCCAGTTTTACCTACGTTCATTTGATTGTAGATGTGTTTTCAGATCTATACCATTTAATCACATATATCCACAGTCAAGATACAGAACAATTTCATCAACACCAGAATCCCTGATTTTTTTTTAAGATTTTATGTATTTATTTGAGAGAGAGAGAGAAGGAGATAGAGAGACAGTAAGAGCAGGAAAACAAGTGGGGAGAGTGGAAGAGGGAGAACTAACAGGGAGGCTGATGTTAGGCTTGAGCCAAAGGCAGACATTTAACGACTGAGCCACACAAGCACCCCCAGAATCCTTCATTTTGCCCTTTTACAATCCTATTCTTCTCCCTCCCACTCCTTTCATCCCCCATTCTGAACCCCTCAAAACTACTATGTTCTCCCTTTGTAAAATTTTGTCATCTCAAAAATGTTATATCAGGGTCACCTGGGTGGCTCAGTCGTTAAGCGTTTGCCTTCTGCTCTTGTCATGGTCCTGGAGTCCCAGGATCAAGCCCTGCATCGAGGCTTCCTGCTCAGTGGGAAGCCTGCTTCTCCCTCTCTCACTCCCCCTGCTTGTGTTCCCTCTGTCAAATAAATAAATAAAATCTTTTTTAAAATGTTATATGGAAGAATTACATGGTATGTGACATTTGGAGACTGGATTTTTTTCACTCAAGATAATTCCCTAGAGACCCATCTAAGTCATTGTATGTATGAACAGTTCTTTTATTTGCATTGCTGAGTAATATTCCATGTACATATTTACCACAGTTTAACCATTCCCTCACTGACGAACATCAGAGCTGTTTCTGGTGTGGGGCTCTTGTGAATAAAGCCACTATGAGCATTGACCTACAGGGGCTTTTGTGAATAGTTTTAATTTTTCTGGGATAAACGACCAAGAGTAGAGTTTTTGATTCATATGGCAATTTCATGTTTAGTTTTATAAGAAACTGCCAAACTGTTTTCAAAAGTGGTTTCACTTACTTGAGGAGCATAACAATTAACATGGAGGACATTAAGAAAAGGAAAGGAAAAGTGAATTGGAGTAAAGTCTCCATAGTTGAAGGATGAGAGACTGTGGACTCTGAGAAACAAACTGAGGGTTTTGGAAGGGGGGGTGGGGGAATGGGTGGGAATGGTGGGTATTAAGGACGGCACGTATTGCATGGAGCACTGGGTGTGGTGCATAAACAGTGAATTTTGGAACACTGAAAAAATAAAATAAAAAGGAAGGAAATTTAAAAAAAAAAGTGTGTGTATCATCTTATATTCCCACCAACAACGTATTAGTAATCGAGTGCATCTGCATGCTTGCCAGCATTTGGTAATGTCACTGTTTTTTATTTTCTCTATTCTGATCCATATGTAGTGATATCTCATTATAGTTTTAATTTGCATTTCCCTGATGGCTCATAATCCTGAACATCTTTCATGTGTGTGTTTGCCATCTGCATATCATCTTCACTGAAAAGTCTGTTTGTGCCTTTTGCCCATTTTCTAATTTGATTTTTTGTTGTTGTTGTTGTTGCTACCGAGTTTTAGTGTTCTTTATATATTCTAGATACTATTCCTTTGTGGGACATGTGATTTGTAAATATCTCCTCCCAGTATGTTGCTTGTTTTCATCTTCTTCACCTAGACTTTCACAAAAGATAAATTTTTAGCTTTGACTTATAAGGTTTAACTGATCAATTTTTTTTCTTTTCTAGACAGTGCTTTCAGTGTCAAGTCTAAGAATTCTTTGACTAGTCCAAGATGCCAAAGTGATTTTTTTTTCTATTTTTCCCCAAAGGTTTTAAAATTTCATGTTCTTAGTTGAAGTCCATAATCCATTTTGAGTTAATTATTGTATAAGACATGAAGTTTAGGTTGAGGTCATTTTCTTACTTATGGATGTGCCATTACTCCAACACCATTTGTTGAAAAGATTATCCTTCCTCCACTGAATTGCTTTTAAGGCTTTGTAAAAACTATGAAACACCTTATGAATTTTCATGTCATCCTTATGCAGGGTCCATGTTAATCTTCTCTGAATCATTCCAAGTTTTTATTAAATGCACTACTAAAGTGAATACCAGTCATACATTTAAACTCAGCTCCACTTCTGGAAATTCACTTCTGAAAATGAAGAAGATGCGCCCAAGGCTATTTAACTATCTATCTATTGAGAGAGAGAAAGAGAAAGCATGCATGTGAGCAGGAGATTGGGAGAGATCAAGGGAGAGGAAGAGAGAGAATCTTAAGCAGCCTCTATGCCCAATGTGGGCTTGGTTTCATATCCTGAGATCCTGGCCTGAGCTGAAATCAAGAGCCAGATGCTTAACTGATTGAGCCACCCAGAAACCCCTCAACATTATTTAAACAGCAAATAAAAGAGTGGGGAGGCATGTCCAAACATCATAGGTAGGAAAAGTGTGTTATTTATGTATTGCTGTATAACAAAATATCCCGAAATTTAGTGACTTAAGGCAACAACATTTATATCAATGTTTTCACATCTGGTCATGGCTTTTCTGGGTTCCCTAAATGAGAGTCTCCCATAAAACTACTCTTAGATAACAACTGAAGCTGAGGTTTTCTCTGAAGACTCAACCAGAAAAGGATCCATATCCAATCTCACTGATATGGTTGTTGGCAAGATCTAGTTCCCTGCAACCTCTTGCAATAGAGCCTCACTTCCCCTTTGGCTATTGCTAAGAGCCTACTCTCAATTTATTGCCATATGGGCCTCTCGTAGTACAGCGTATTTCATCATAACAAGCAAGCAAAGAAAGTGTAAGAGTGCTAGGAATCCTTTGTAAACTAATCATAGAAGTGATTTCCCATTAATTTCACTGTATTTTATTCATTCAAAGCAACTTGCTAAGTCAAGCTTATACTCAACATTAGGGGATTACATAAGAGTGTGATATCAGGAGGAAGACATTTGGGGGATTTATATAAGAAGTTGCCCACACAATAAGCAAATTATTATACATTCAGTTAGTTAAAAATCATACATCCAAAGATTTTTCTACACTAATTACATGGAGTGTGGCATTCCTGTCATGGCTGACAAGGGCCTCAGTGACAGCCACATGCAAAAACTATGGAATTGGACCACTGTTTTACACCACACACAAAAATTAACACAAAATGGATTAAATATGTGAATGTAAGACTAGAAACGATAAAAATCCTAGAAGAAAAAAGCAGTAAGCTCTTTGGCATTACTTTTGGAGATATTCTTTTGGATCCTACTCCAAAGACAATGACAACAAAAGCAAAGATAAACAAATAGAACTATATCAAAGTATGAAACTGTATGCAGCAAGTAAATCATCAACAAAATAAAAGGGCAACCTACTGAAAGCAAGAAGATATTTACAAATAGTATATATTATAAGAAGTTAATATCCAAAATATATAAAGAAATCATACAGCTCAATAACAAAAGAAACAAACAAACAAGCAAAAAACAATCCAATCAAAAAATAGGTAGAGGACCTGAATAGGCATTTTTCCAAAGAAAGCATACAGATGACTAACGGGCACATGAAAAGATGCTAAATCTCATTACTCATCAGGAAGATACAAATCAAAACCACATCTCACACCTTTCAGAATGGCAATTATCAAAAGGATAAAAAATTGCAAGTGTTGGCAAGGATGGGGAGAAAAGAGAACTTTCATGCACTATTGGTGAGCGCAGAAAATGTAGCCTCTATGGAAAACAGTATGGAGATGTTTCAAAAATTAAAAATAGAACTATAATATGATTCAGCAATATACTTCTGGGTTTATACTGGAGAAAATGAATACACTAATTGAAAAGATATATGTATGTACCCTGATGTTTATTGAAGCATTATTTACAATAGCCAAGATGGAGAGACAACCGAAGTGTCCATCAATGGATGAACAGATGAATTCACTTACACATGGGATCTGAAAACAAAACAAATGAATAAACAAAGCAACATAAAACTTATGGATACAGAGATTAGATTTGTGTTTGCCGGAAGGGAGAGAGTGGAGATGGTAAAATGAGTGAAGACAATCAAAAGGTAAAACTTCCAGTTATAAAATAAAAGTCATGGGGATATAATGTGCAGCATGGTGACAATAGTCAATAATATTGTATTGCATATTTGGAAGTTGCTAAGAAAATAAAACTTAAAAGTTCTCATCACAGGAAAAAAATCTGTAACTTGTATAATGATAGACGGTAACAGACTTACTGTGGTGATGATTTTACAAATTTGTATTATTTGTATTACAAAAGTATACAAATATTGAATCATTATGTTGTATATCTGAAACTAATATTATATGTCAATTACATTTCAATTAAAAATGAAACACTAAAAATTCTCAATTAATCAAAAAGTGGAGAAAATGAACAATTAGTAAATAGAAAAATAAAATACATTGGTACATTTAAACCCAACATCAATAATACTACTAAATATCATTAATGTTAGAGTAAAATATTGAGGCAAAGCTATATGCTGCCTAGAAGAAACACTCTTTTAACATAAAGACACAGATAAGTTAAAAGTAAAAGGATATGTAAATAATAAGAATGAGAAAGGTGATGCCACTATATTACAATCAAAGATTTCAAAGTAAAAAATATTCCTAAAGATAAAGAAAGACATATCATATTGGATAAAGCGTCAATTCATGAAAAAGATGCCCTGAATGAATGTGCACATAACAATAGATCTCCAAAATACATGAAACATAAATTTATAAAACTAGTGGGAGAAATAGACAAATTTAGAAATATTACTGAAAGCTTTTATTCTCTCTTAGTGGTTAATACAAAAAGCAAACAAAAAAACTATAAGGAAAATGAATATCTAGATATGATCAACCAATTTAATCTAACTGAGCTGCATCCAAGAGCAAAATGCATATTTATTTCAAGTACATATGGAACATTCACCAAGATACACCATTTGTTGATAGCTTCAAAAACACTCAGTAAATACTACACATTGAAATCATACAGAGTATTCTCCCTGATTATAATAGAATTAAATTATTAGAATCAAATTAGAAAATTAACAAATATAAAATATCTTTTTAGGTCCACAGTGTTTAGAAATAAAATAAAATCTTCTAAATATGCCATGGATCTATTCCCAAAAAAGAAAGAGGAAAGAAAACTTCCAAATTCATTCTATGAGGCCAGCATTACTCCGATTCCAAAACCAGACAAAGATACTACACAAAAAGAAAATGAAAAACTGCAAGCCAACAGCCCTGAAGAACATCGATGCAAAAGTCCTCAACAAAATACTAGCAAACTGAATTTGGCAATACTTTAAAAGACTCATTCACCACAATCAAGCAGGATTTATTCCAGGAATGCAAATGGTTAATATTCACAAATCAATCAATGTGATACAAGAAGAAGGATTAAAAACCCTACAATCATCACAATAGATGCAGAAAAAGCATCTGACAAAGTACAACATCCATTCATGTTCAAAACTATCCACAAAGTAGATTTGGGGGAACATACCTCAACATGATAAAGACCATATATGAAAAAATCCACAATTAATATCATGTTCAAGGGTGAAAAACTGAGAGTTTTCACTGTAAGATCAGGAACAAGACAAGGATATCCATTCTTACCACTTTTATTCAATATAGTATTTGAAGTCTTAAGCACAGTAATTAGACAAGAAAAAAGGTATCCAAATTGGTAAGGAAGTCATATCATACAGTGGATGGCATGACATTTCTATACTTCTGTATTAGCAGAAGGAGATATTAGGAGAACAGCTTCACTTAAAATTGCACCAAACAACAAAAACAACAACAACAACAACAACAACAACTGGACAAGGACATAAAAGACCTATACTTGAAAAACTATAAGGCATTGATGAAAGAAATTGAAGATGATGCAAACAAAGGGAAATACATGCTATGCTCATGGATTGGAAGAATTAATATTGTTTGATTGTGACATTATTTTATAAGAAATAATGTCCATATTACCCAAGACAATCTACAGATGTGATGCAATCTCTATGAAAATATCAACAGCATTTTTCACAAAACTAGAACAAATAATCCTAAAAAGTGTATGAAACCACACAAAAAAACCCTCAAATATCCAAAGCAGTCTTAGGAGAGAAGAACATAGCTGAAGGTATCACAATCTTATATTTCAAGATATACTACAAAGCTATAGTAATCAAAACGGTATGATACTAGCACAAAAACACACATAGATCAATGGACCAGAATAGAGAGCCCAGAAATAAATCCACACTGGTATGGCCAATTAATCTACCATAGAAGGTGCAAGAATATACTAGAGGATAAAAACAGTCTTTTCAATAAGTGGTGCTGGGAAAATAAGACAACCAAATGCAAAAGAATGAAACTGGACCAATTCTTAAACAACACATGAAAATCAACAAAATGGATTTAAAGACCTAAATGTGAGACCTGAAACTATAAAACTCCTAAAAGAAAACATTGGCAGTAATCTCTTTGACATCAGCCTGAGCAACATTTTTCTAAATATTTCTCTTCCAGCAAGGGAAAGAAAACCAAAAATAAACTATTGGGACTATACCAAAATAAAAAGCTTTTACATAGCAAAGGAAACCAACAAAACAATAATACAAACTACAGAATGGGAGAAAATATTAGCAAATAATATATTGATAGGGGTTAATATACAAAATATGTAAAGAACACCACCAGTAATAAAAATTTAAAAATCCAATTAAAATATGGGCAAAGGACATGAATAGACATTTTTCCAAAGAAGACATACAGATGGACAACAGGCATATGAAAAGATGCTCAACATCACTAATCATGAGGGAAATGCAAAACCACAAGGAGATATCATCTCATACCTCTCAGAATGGCTATCATCAGATAACAAATAGCAAGTGTTAACAAGGATGCAGAGAAAGGGAAACCTTCATGACTATTGGTATGTAAATTGGTGCCACCGCTATTGAAAACAGTATGTAGCTTCCTCAAAAAACTGAAAAGTAGAAAGTAGAAATATCATATGATCTAATGATTAAACTACGGGATATTTAGCTAAAGAAAATGAATACACTAATTCAAAAAGATATATGTACCCTATATTCACTGCAACATTACTTATAATAGCCAAAGTATGGAAGCAGCTCACATATCCATTGATAGATGAATGAATAAAGAAGATGCAGTGTGCATATACATACATACAACATAATATTTACTAAGCCAAGTAAAAGGAAGAGATCTTGCCATTTGGGAGAACATGAATGGACCTAGAAGTATTATGCTAAGTGAAATAAGTCAGATTGAGAAAGACAATTCACTTATATGTGAAATCCAAAAAGCAAAGCAATGAATCTTGGAACACTAAAAAAATAAAATGTATTATTATTAAAAATAATAATAATAAAAATATAAAACAAAGCAAATGAACAACCACAAAAACAGACTCATAAATACAGAGAACAAACCGGTGGTTGTTAGTGGGGTGGGAGGAAGGGATGAACAAAATAGATGAGGATTAGGAGGTACAAACTTCCAGTGATAAAATTAAAAGTTACAGAGATGAAAAATATAGCATAGGGAGTATAGTGAGTAATATTATAATAATAATACAATTACAAATGATGACAACACTTACCACAGTGAGTATTGAGTAATGTACAGAATTGTCCAATCACTATGTGTACACCTAATGTGTACACCTAAAACTAATATAACATTTTATGTAAACTACACTATAATAATAACATTGTAGAAGAATTTTATGATTTCTTTTCATATAAATTCCTAAAAATATAAGCCAACTAAGGGGACCTATGTCAATGTTCCTCATTAAGCTCTCAAACTTACCTGCCCCTGTTTCCTCCTTCCTTCCTGTTGCAATGAGCAGCTTTCCTCACAGCTAAGGCAAACTGCTTCTTCTGATTGGGATCCTAGGTTGTATCTTTGGAGGGAATGGTTCTTTTATTATACTTTTTAGTATAATTGACACACAATATCCAATGTTACATTAGTTTCAGGTGTACAACATAGTGATTTGACAAGTTCGTACTTTATGCTCTGCTCACCACAAGTGTAGGCTACCATCTGTTACCACACAACATTATTACAATATCATTGACTATATTCCTTATGCGATGCTTTGTTTTCCTGTGACTGATCCATTATGCCACAGCTGGAAGTCTGTCCTTCCCACACCCCTTCTTCATACAGCCTATCCCACAAGGACTATGATTTTTAATCATGGTTGCACATTTGAATACCTGGTGAGCTCTTATGCGAAAGAAAAGAAAAAAAGAAAAGAAAAGAAGGAAGAGAAGGAGAAAGAAGAGAGAGAAAAAAAGGAAGGAAGGAAGGAAGGAAGGAAGGAAGGAAGGAAGGAAGGAAGGAAGGAAGGAAGGGAGAAAAAGAAAGGAGTGAGGTAGGGAGGGGAGGGGTAGGAGGGAGGGAGGGAAGGAGGGAGGGAAGGAAAGAAGGAGAGAAGGGTGGGGAGGGGAGGGGAGGGCAGGAAGGGGAGGGAGGGAGGGAGGAAGGAAGGGTAGATAGATATGGGAGGGGAAGGAAATAAGGAAGGAAGGAATCCCAGACTCATTCCAGGAGGGAGTGATAGCTTAGGGAGGAGTGTGGGGAGGGATAGAGACAGTGGCTGGGACATGGGCATTTTTTCAAAATTCTCCAGGAAATCTGAATGCACAACCAGACTTGAGAATGTCCGCTCTAGAAAAGCTGGGCCATTCATTATTCCCTCTGTTAATGGTTCCTGTTAAGTATTTAGTTAAGTATTTAGACACAATTAAGTCTCCCACTACAAAAATCTTTCCCTCAACACTGCTCTCCTCATATATTCTAAATCTCTCCTTATGATGTATTATCCTTCATATTTTTGAATTCTATTTACTGAAAAAATTTTAATAACCTTCACATCTATGTTCATGAGGAATATTCGACTGTAATTATCTTATCCTCTTTTGTCTGATTTGTAGTTTAAGGGTCAGTCCGATCTTATGGAATGTGTTGGGAAGCATCCTCTCCTCTTCCATTTTGTAAAGATGCATGTGTACAGTTAGTACCATTTCTCCCTTCAATGCCCAGTAGATTTCATAAGTGAAACTGGATGGCCTAATTTTTTTCCTTCCTTTCTTTTTTTCTTTCTTTCTTTCTTTCTTTCTTTCTTTCTTTCTTTCTTTCTTCCTTCCTTCCTTCCTTCCTTCCTTCCTTCCTTCCTTCCTTCCTTCCTTCCTTTCTTTCTTTCTTTTTTTCTCTTTCTCTCTTTCTTTCTTCCTTTCTTTTTTTAAGATTTTACTTATTTATTTGACAGAGAGAAACACAGCCAGAGAGGGAACACAAGTAAGGGGAGTGAGAGAGGGATAAACAGGCTTCCTGCCGAGCAGTGAGACCGAGGCAGGGCTCGATCCCGGGATCCTGGGACCATGACCTGAGCAGAAGGTAGTCACTTAACAACTGAGCCACCCAAGCACCCATGAAATTTTCTTGATGGAAAAGTTGTTAACTAAAGTTTTCTTTAATAGATATCTAATCCTTCCTGAGTAATATCTGGTGGCTTGTGTCTTTTTAGAAATCCATATAAGTCAATGAATTTATTTATAGCTATTTGTATATGGTTTATATATATAATTTATATACAGTTATTTATAATTGTCCTTTATTAACTCTTTAATACCTATAGAAAGTGTACTCTCATTTTGATATTGATAATTATTGCCTTAATTACCACCTTTGCTCTTTTTTTTCCAGATCAAAATAACGAGATTTACTATTTTATTCAACTTCTCAGAGAAACTGGTTTTTGTTCCATAAATATTTTGTCTTCTTTTTCTGTTATCTGTTCATTGATTTATACCATTATATATATTATTTTGTTTCTTCTGCTTAGAGTTTCATTTGTTTTTGACTACTTTCTTAAGCTGAAAATTGAGATAATTTGTTTGAGATTGTTCTTATTTTCTAAATATAGATGTTTAGTGTTACCAGTTTCTCTCTGTATGCTGGTTTGTTTTAAAGATTTTATTTCTTTATTTGACACACAGAGAGAGATCACAAGTAGGCAGAGAAGCAGGCAGAGAACGAGGGGGAAGCAGGCTCCTCGTTGAGCAGAGAGCCCGATGCAGGCCTCGATCCCAGGACCCTGAGATCCTGACCTGAGCTGAAGGCAGAGGCTTAACCCAGAGAGCTACCCAGGCGCCCTGTATGCTGTTTTAATTGGCTTCTCACAAACCTTCATATACTGTTTTTATTCCATTCTGTTCAAAATCCTCCCATGTTTCTATTTTTATTTGCTTTTGAACAACCGCGTTACTCAGAAATATGTTGCTTATCTTCCAGATATTAGGAAATCTTTCCCATATTTGTCTGTTGTTATTTCTAATTTGCTTCGTGGTTGGAGAACATATATTTGACATAATCCAAATCCTTCAACATTCACTGGGTTTATTGCTGTGGTCCAGCATGTATTCTCTCTTAGTAAAGTCCCATGTGCTTTTATAAAAAGTGAGTTGTTGTTTAACAGAGCATTCTGTAGATGCAAATAACATGAAGTTGGTTGGTAGCACTGTTCAAATCTTCTATATCCATAATGATTTTCTCTCAACTTCTGTTATCAATCAATGAGAGAGGGATGTGAGATCTCCGATCACATTTGTGGATTTGTCCATTTTGCCTTGCAGTTTTCCTTCCCTTCACTATGGCCTGGAACCCCTTCCCCTGCAGCAAGCTGGGGCATCTCATTGAGGAATGATCTCATTTACTTTCTTCCTGAGAGATGTCTTAGGAATCTGGATTTTCTATAACAGAATAGCCAATGCAATTTTTAAATACATATTTTGTTTCTTTTTTTCAGGCAGGAAGAGAAGTCTAGACAGGGCTTCCCCATCTTGTCTGGAACCTGAATTCCAGATAGTCATTTTTAACATTTACTTCTTTTTTTAATGAGGCAATTAATCTTTTTTTTAAATTTTATGATGTTACGTTAGTCACCATACAGTCTTTCTCATCTATCTAAAATTCCATAAATCGCTCTCCAAGATATCTCTTGGAGATACCTCATTACTCTCTATTTTCGTTGTCTTCTCTTTACTTCAAACCACCTCCTGGTTTGTTATAGTCAGTGGTCTCTGGTGGATTTTCCTCTACCCACTTTGTCTGAACCACTTCCCAGTCCATTCATCAAAGAGAACTTGAGAATCCTTTATAAAAGCACAACCACGGGGCGCCTGGGTGGCTCAGTTGGTTAGGCGACTGCCTTCGGCTCAGGTCATGATCCCGGAGACCCGGGATCCAGCCCCACATCGGGCTCCCTGCTTGGCGGGAAGCCTGCTTCTCCCTCTCTCGCTCCCCCTGCTTGTGTTCCCTCTCTTGCTGTGTTTCTCTCTGTCAAATAAATAAATAAAATCTTTAAAAAAAAAAAAAAAAAGAGAAAGCACAACCACGTCATACCACGGTTTCCATCTTTAAAATTCAGTAATGCTTCAGGGGTTCCTGAGTGGCTCAGTTGGGTAAGCACCTGACTCTTGATTTTGGCTTAGGTCATGATCTCAGAGTTCTGAGACTGAGTCCTTGTTAGGCTCCTCACTCAGCAGGGAGTCTGCTTGAGATTCTTTCTCTCCCTCTCCCTCTGCCCCTCCCCACATGCTCTTTTTCTCTTTCCAAAATAAATAAATAAATCTTTTTAAAAATTCAAGAATTCTTCAGTTCATTCAAAGTCAGCATAAAAGGATGAGCAGCTAAGCCACAGACTAGAAGCTATTTCTAGTATTTATCCAATATATGTCTAATCAACAAATAATCATTCACAGAACATTGGGAAGTTTTTTAAAAAATCAAAAAGAGAACAGAATCAACCCCAAAGAAAAACTGTAAAGCAGCCATTTACAAAAAATTACTCCCATACATATGAAAAGATGCTCTATCTCTTATTAACCAAGGAAATGCAATTTGAAACTGTAATGACACCTTCCAGTAAAAAGGAAGGAGTTAGAAAGTCTGACAATATCAAGTGTTGGCAGAAAAGAGAGCAAAAGGAATCACAAAATATCATTTGATACAACCACGCTAGGTAACAACTAAATTTGAAAAGTTGCATTCCCCTCAAATCCAACAATTCTACTCTTGGGTTTTTAGCCCAGAAAACCTTGTAGGTAGATATACACAGATATGAATGTAAGAATGTCCATAGGAATATTGCTTCAAAAAGCAGAAGAAATGTTTATAGGTTCATCAAAGAAAATGACTACTTACACAATGAATATAATACAGCAGTGAAAAATGAATGAATTACAGAAACTGATACCATTATGGATGAATCTAGCAAACACAATAGAGAGTAGATGCAAGTTAAAGAAAATTTCAGGCAATGTAGTATCAATTTTATAAAGCCTAGAAGTAAACACAATACTGTGTTCCCTTAGAGACACACCTATCTCATTGCAGTTTCCACAAAAGGGAATGTGAATAGAATTAAGAGCTGACCTTAGAAAACACTAGTTGGAGAATGGGGAAGTGGGAGGGAGGGGAAGGCAGTCAGTGAGAGGTACCATTCAAGCCAGCTTCCATCATGGGTAGGTAGAGCTTAATCCTACAAAGAAACCCTGTGCCCCGAGATATCTCATCAGAGAGGTGAGGGAACTAAAGTATTTATATACCAGCTCCTGTCCATCTTAGTTTGAAGGCTGCTAAGAGGAGGTATTAATTACCTGGTACTTTTGGCCTGCAGTGATGGGGACAAAGTAGACTCTGACGTCCAGAGAAAGCCCTCAGGCAAAACAAAAAAAGCCATTGCTGGAAATTGGGAATTGATCCGAAGACTAGCAGTGATTGCTGCAAGGAATGGACTAAGAGCATAAAACTGAGCAGGGGACTGAGACCACAGCATGAAGTGTAGTGCTTACTTCTGGGGAGTGAGAAGGACTTTGACCAAGAAGAGAGACACAAATGCCCTGCTCCTTATTCCTGAGGCCAGGAGGTGGGTACTTGCAAGAAACAGCAGGCCCACTCAACCTAATTTGCGGTCCTGTTGATAAAGATGAGGTCAGCATGCCGGGATCCCATGGGGGCCCTGAGGATGCTTCCCCCTGACAGAGCTAAAGAGGCAAGAGGGAAGCCATTACAGGAAACTGGGGCCAGGAAGAACATGGCTACAGAGAAAGAGCCAGGGCTAAGCAGGACCTCACTCATGGCATCCTCTGCTCTCCTGCTGGAGCTCCTCTGGAGGGACCCAAGGGGACACCAGCTGGAGGAGAGAAGGGGTCAGCCCTCTGGAACACAGGTCAGGCCAACAAGAGTGGAGACTCCACTTAGAGGTAAAGAGATGTTGAGCACAGGTCAGGTGGGTTATATTATTTTTCATATTTTTGAAGGCCTCCAATATTGCTAAGTACATGTTAAAAAACATAGCTCTCACGTGTTCAGTTGCCTTGTACGTAAACACCAAAGCCCGATAAGGCCTCCTGGCCTGCATCCCGCCCCAGCCCTTTAGTCTCAGCTTGTGTGGACTCACTGTCTCTCCTTTTGGTCACCACTTGTCTCCTTTGAGGTCCTATGCACCCTCTGTCCTCTCCTGCCTCAGGGTTTCCATGCATGCTGTTCCTTTGGCATGAAACACTTTTCTCACCCCATCTTCACTCATCCACCACAACGTACACCTCAGGCTCCAGTTTCAATGTCCCTGTGTCCTCAGACCACAAGGTCCTGTGGTGAATACACCCACGTGTGTGAGTCTTGCTAGTTACACTTCTACAGCTTGTTTAGGAATCACCAGCACTGCCACCATGCCCCCAGTGGCTCCTTGGTGTTCTCCCTGGGTTCTGGGGAAACAGGAGACCTGATTTTATTCATCATAGAGTATTTGCTGCCCTTACTGAGACAGACACCGGATGTGAGCCTTACTCAGAGATGGAAGACGGCCACCTTGGAATTAGCGTTGTATTGTTGCAGACCCACTATTATATTGGAAACCGTAGTATTAAAGTACCTTGTCCAGGTGTCTCACCTCAGGTATTAAAGTACCTTGTCCAGGTGTCTCACCTCATGCTTGCCACACAGAAATGCTTATTCAGCTCCAGCACCTTTGCTCCTTCTGGAATCAATGCCTATCATCACTGTCCCCAAGAAAGGCAGCAAGGAGCTGGGAAGGTCTCAAGTTACCAAAGCAGCGCTTACCTCTCAGGGAATCTGGGTTGCTGTCGGTAGATGAGCAGCGTGGATCTGAGAGTCCAGAAGATCCGCTGAGGCCCGGAGGAAACAGAACGAATTACAAAGCCAGAACGTGAGTGCCTACTCATTTGTACTCTTCGGCCTCCTGGAGGTGATGTGTGAGAATGTGGGTGACAAAGCGTGCCATCCTCCATTGCAATTCTCTCTGAAGATTATGCGTCAGTGTGGCTAATATGCAGTCTCTAAACGTCATCAGGTCAGCCCGCTGCAGTGAATCTATCTCAGCAGTCCAGAGTCGGCTTTTCCGCCTATCTACCGCCATGTTCCTAGAGTCTAGCCCAGTTCCTGATTCACAGCTGCAGACTGACTATTTACTGAAATACAGGGTCTGAAATTGGGTGTCTGCCCACAGTTGAGTTGAATCCAGGCACGGAAATAAAAACAACCTCAGGCCAGTAAAAGGTATGTTCCCAAAGGTCGGTGAGAGGGCAGAGGACACTCTAACAGCTTCAATGAAATGAAGTGGTGGGAGAGTCATGGGGGCCAGGATAAGGTTGTGGGAGTGAGTCAGAGGTCCTGCAGGGAGCCAGAGCCTGGGACACCCTACCCTGACATTCCTGGAGCCAAATTAGCTTTGGGGACAGGCAGAAGATGGAGCAGCCCAGGGCTGAGTTACACCCTCTCAGAAAATCCCCGGATACCGCACGTCACCGGCTCCTTCCTCTCTCGGGATCCCGATGTGATGGGCATCGGGTCACTGGTCCACAGGGGCCAGGGGCTGCCACAACAGGAAAGAACCCCTGGCTTACAAAAGTGTGATCCTCCTTTAAAGGAACAAATCAATACCTGCTCCTTATAGGAAATTGAGACAATGCAGAGAAAAACCACAAAGAAACTGACACTTTCAGAATACTACCATCAAAAGATTACTCCTGGGGCTCCTGGGTGACTCAGTGGGTTAAGCGACTGCCTTCGGCTCGGGTCATGATCCCGGAAACCCGGGATCGAGTCCCACATCAGGCTGCCTGCTTCTCCCTCTCTCAATCCCCCTGCTTCTGTTCCTTCTCTGGCTGTGTTTCTCTCTGTCAAATAAATAAAATCTTAAAAAAAAAAAAAAGATTACTCCTGCTAGTACTTCCAGTTTTCCTTGCACATTCCTTTTTCTTAAGTGTGTGAACACTGTGTGTGTGTGTGTGTGTGTGTGTGTGTGCGTGTGCACGAACATTGCAGGTGCTGTGACTTGTGTTGTGTGTCAGCGTTCCAGGTGTTGCGTAGTTGTGTGTTCTGTGTGCCGCAGCATGTGTGTTGTGTATAGGGGGTGTGAGTGTGAGCATGGGTCCTGCATGTGAGTTTGCGTTGTAGCAACTGTACATGCCTTGTGTTTGTGTGTCATTTGTGTAGCGGACTGTTTCATGTGTGTGCATCGTATGGGATGTGTGGCCTGAGTGTGTCTCGTACACACCGTACCACCTTGAGTGCCCACACAATGTGTGCACGCATGACTCTGTGTGTGGCTGGAGCCCCTATGGACAAGGAAGCAGGCAGACGGGCTGGGCATCGTGGCTTTGGACAACACTGTACTAGAAGGACTTTGAATCCCTCTCTCATTCTCCATAATTCAATGATACCGATTCTGAGTGTTTCTTCCAGAAACTGAAGATCTACGACAGGCGGTTATTAGCAATCTTCATAAATAGATCCGATGGAATTGGAGGAACCAAGCTCTGCCACCCTCTGAATAACCAGTCTGGAACTGGGTCACCCTCTGGGCTGCAAGCCAGCAGGACCCAGGGACACATCTAACTTGGGGTGCATCCCAGTGGGATGTGGGAGCAGCCCACGCCCTGCCACCCATACCCCACTAACTGGCATCTCCCAAGAGGCCCACAGGGAGCTGGCCCCCTCCTGGGTGAAAGCCCATGACCCTGATGACGGCATGAAGCCTCTCCACACTCTCTCTGCCTTTGTACACGAGAGGAAGAGATGATTTGGGGCTTGGGAAAGAAGCCTCACAGGTCTTGACCTCAGTGTGACTCCCTAGGGGCGGGGGACCGAGCATCCACTGTCCAGGAGGCTGGGCCACAGTCACCCGAATGCTGCTGCTGGTTTTGCTCAGATCTCTGTGCTTGTCACGGTCCAACCCCCCCCCCCCCGGAAAACACTGTGTATGAGGCCTGACAGTAGACATGTTGCTTTTATCCACATGCATGAAACCTCTTGAACCAACCTGCACAGGAGATAGGCTCATTTGACCAAACCAGGGGCCACACATGTGTGTGTGGTGAGGCAGTGGGCAATTCCGGATGACTTTGGGTATCTGGAGAGCTGCGTCAGGTCGGTTCACCTGGGAGTTTCTGAGCTTTAATTGCCAGGTAAGACCCTTCTCTAGCACCATGTGGTTGTTCAGGGGCAGAACTGGCATTTAACCCAGGGGTTCTGGTCCCCATCTCCCTATACCTTCGCTCTACCAGGGCCACCCCAAGTGGATATGGCCTCTGCGTGGTGCCCAGGCCCCTCCTCCCCACTTGCCTAAGTGCAGCCCTGCATCTACCAAGGGTCCCCAGCTCTGTGGACAAGCCGGCTCCCAAATGCTCCTTCTGGAGAGCTCCGAGCTGGCCACACCTTTCCAGGTGGAGAGCAATTTCTCTCCGAGACAGGCAGGGAACATAATGAATGAACAGGACCTTAAGGAAAAAGGAGAGCAAACCATATTTTTCTTTCTTTCGAGATAAAAATAATATGCCTGCACGTCAGAATCCCCCATGACAGAGCTAATGTCCAGGAGCAAAACAAGGGAAAAAAACAAAAAAACAAAAAAAACAAAAACAAGAAACCTCCTCCTCTTGCTAATGCAAGCATAATGACAGGCCCCTCTGACCACCACACAGCCCCCCAAATTCCTCCTGTCTCAGCTACACTGAGCCAGGAGACCTCTGAGAGCTCCAGAGGAAATTCTTTCTTTTGCTTCCTCTAAGTGTGGCTGGAAAATATCTGTAAAAATTAACCTAAAACTTAATGGCTTATGTAAGAATGCCTTAATAAAAATATGGTGGCAAGGTTAGTGAACTGTACAGTTAAACCCCTCCCACTCGGTTCTTTTCAGTCTAATTTCTGTCTAAAGCTTATTCAGCAAACCAAAATGCCAATGCTCTCTTTCAATTTCCACTTCTTTGAACCTGCTAATTTACGAATAAGAAAGGATTTATTTGTGTTATTAGCTCCATGCAACCTCTTGTTGAAGAAGTAGTTTTAAATACTGAAATCCTGAGATGCTCCAAGATCCACCAAATATCTGAAGAATGACTTTGATTTTTTTTCTGCAAGCTGTGTTTGATTTACATCAATTAGAGCCTCCACATAAGGTATCATATAACAGGAAGGCTAATAACCCAGAAATAACCTCATTAAAAGAGACAGCATATCAGTCTAAACAGAATGAACTCTAAGCAGAAAAATTAGTGACCTGGAAAGTAGCAGGAAGAGGTAATGGCAGTACCAAGAAAAAAATACATTCCCGTTAGCGAGTCAAAGGAGAAATCACCAGCAATAAAGTAAAAATACAATAGAAGCAGAAGCAGAACATTTTTTAATGTTTTTAATCTATTCAAATCCTGGAACATACGATTTATTTTGCCCCAGTCAAAAATCATCTCTGAAATCATGCATGTGTTCCTTGTAGCCTCAGACATAGAGACGCTGCACCCAGGCTGTTCGTGCACTGGGTACACTGTCCACATCTCCATGGCCCGGTGGGTTCGGGGCTCTGAGTGTTCCCACCATCATGAACTGTTTTGCAGGTTGGCAAGCCTCTCTTTAGACTGTTACCCACCTGATCCTAGTCCATACAAGGTCTTTTTCTCATACTGTGCTCTATTCTACAGCACAAACCATCACAGAAACAATGTTCCCTCCTCTGCCTATCCATACAGATTCCAGTGCCCACCCCTGGATTCCCACATGGTTGGAATTTTATAAATAAAAAGTTTGCCAAGAAAATGACTGCACAAAGCCTCACACATGTGGTTTGGCTGAGAAGGAAGGAAGGAAAGAAGGAAGGAAGGAAGGAAGGAAGGAAGGAAGGAAGGAAGGAAAGAAGGGAGGGAGGGAGGGAGGA